>BPLR01008780.1:0-229528 GCA_021605095.1 Caerostris extrusa | reverse complement strand
GTGATAATGAAATCTACGTTTATATAATTCGTTCACAATATCTGTAAATATTTAATACTGAGTCAAGGGCTCTATTGAAAAAACGTAATATTTTTGTAATATTATCTTTAAGTTATGTATATGAATAGTAGAAAAAGATTTAAAATCAAAAGATCTAGTAATATTTATTGGTATTTGGTTTTTGCTGAAATCTTTTTATCACTTCATAAAAACATGGCCTCACTATGGAAAAATTCAATACATAACACAAAAAACGCTACTGGCATGGCATTGAAGATATTTATATATTTTTATGAAACAAAAATCCACACAGACAAGATATTTAAATTAAATAATTTTAATTGTTTATATGATTTACATATTACACAATTTTAAAGAGTTCAATTATATGTGCATAGTATAAAATCAAAAATTATTACTTTCATTTAAATTTTTAATTTCAGCTACTACTCAAAAATTCTTAAATAAATCATGTCATCAATAAATTATCTAAGAAGAATAATATTGATTATTATCAGGGTTTAAAGAACGTTGAAAGAAATAATAGATTATTTCGTTCATAAACATTAAAAATATGAAAATGGTTTGTAACTTAAACTGTTTTAGTAAAAACACATTTTAACGATTTTGCGGTTTTATGGTAGATGTTTGTTGGTATATAAAATATTTCTTTCTTTTTATTTTTTAATATTCTTATCATGCTCTTACCTCACGCTTTTATGACACATTTAATATAAAAAACACTTGGCTTATATACAATAACACAAAGAGCATTTATTTTTAGGTGACATACTTCTTTGGATTATTGGAATTTTCGTTTTTCGATAGAGCATTATTTTTAACTCAAAGACCTCCATGCTTCATTGTTGATACTCTGTCCCTCCCATTTTTGTTTCAAAATGAAATTACCACCGCAAACTGTATGGTCATTTGTCAGTTATATTGGATTTCAGAATGAGCAACTCAGCCTCGGACGTAAACACTTAAAATTCATTTGATATAGCCTATCATTTATATTGTATTGTAAGGAAACGCTCATTTTTAGAGTAATAACCTAGTAGGTAAGTTGTGGCCCATTATTGCATTTTCACATTAATTTTCTTTCCTGAGGAAATGTTGGGTTTAATTCTGGTTTTTTATCGTTTTTTACTTGTTTTCCTAGTAGTTAGCAAAAATATTTGAACTACTTTTCGATTCAATTTGGTATATAATGGTTTGACACCAATATCTTTTATGTTTTGTAAGTAATTTATAATTCCAACACCCACCCAAGATGTTAAAAAATATTTTACTTGAAGTTTTTGCGTAACTTCACCAAAATAAGCTTACTGTCTTATAGTAACATTGATGATTATTTACAACATTCTTTCTATTTTTAATCTTGAGAAAATTTCAGTTATATGTTTTCAATTATATGAGAGTTACACCCATTTTTTCTCTATTACATAAAACATGAATACAGGAAGAAAAGTGCAAGTAAGCAATTTTGAAATAATTTAACCATAGTATAATTAATTTTTTTTACTGAACAATATGTCTATTCTTTTTTTGATATTTGGAAAACAAAATATTACAATTGTTGTCCCTGATATAAATTAAAAAATATAAATACTTTCCGTTTTTTAACTACTCCAGTTGAAGTATTTAATGTGCAATAACACAACAGGGCATTAGGTCATAAAGGGTATAGGTCTTAGCACAAGGGCATAAGACTAATGCAAAAGTAATTATACCATCAATTTAAATTTCATGAAATGAGCAAGATTTAAATATTAAAATACTTAGTTTCGTCATAATTATTGTTATATGAACCGAATACATTTCCTTTCTGAGCAATTAAATCAACAACATTAAAATTTAGCGTGGATTGGTTTTCCGCGATTTCATAAAAGCAGGAAACATAGAAAATGTATAATGTAGAGAAACTATTTTTGCTCTAAAAGGATGAAGAAAAACATAATAACAAAAAAAATAAAATTGAATACTTGCAATATATAGAATAAAGAAGAAAAAACTTTTTAAGAAGGAAAGGGCTTTTATTAAAAAAGAATGGCAAAAATGCTTTGCAAAAAAAATAATGAAGTTGATTCGAATGAAGGCCTTCTCAAAGGTTAGAACAATAAATAGATGTTTCTTAGTAAGGTATATTAACTTCCCTCGTAGTTCCGTGGAATAATTTCTTGATACTCGTCAGAAGATGATTAATTATTTGTTGAGGCAAGTGCCCTTCCTTAACAAACATATCTTATTTGTTGAGTGCTCTACAGCAAATATGATGTGACGAATGATGATCTCTTCCCCTCCCTCCATGGCATCTTTGCACACTATCTAGAGGCATTCAAATAAGGGGAGAAAACCGACCAATATATTTCAGTGATATTCTCACTTTCCAGAAACTCCTCCACAATGCGAATCCGATGTGGTCTGGCGTTTATCCTCCCGAGAAAAACAGTCTGTACGATCACTTCTAAATAGATGATGAGGAAAGGATCTTTGTTATCTGTCGATCTTCATTAACATTTTTGCATATTCCATCGAAAATGTGGGTTAAGTGTGGCATTCATAACGACACCTCTTAAAACTAGCACACTAGATTATTGTATATTCACTTGACGTTACTACGGCGCAAGGCTGTATTCCACTATCACTCGATAGCATCTTTCGTTCGAAGATCCACTTCAAAATACTAAAATAACTAAAAATAATCACAGACAGTGATCTTCAAACATTAATGTGATGTTCAATATTTATTTTTCAATACAATAATCTAAACATCATCACCGATGAATGACAATCGCTGAGCTGTAATTCAAGACAATTGGCGAATTTATCCACTTTTATGAAATCATTTGGCCTCAGAAAACCGGGCACTTGACATCTTTGTTGCAGTATGCAGCTGCTGAGCAATGTTTCCCGTTGATTCTTCCTGCCTCTTTTCGCCTGCGGAACAATATACCAATCTATTATCTATTACCAATCTATCTATTAATATAGATTTACTTCAAGAATGTCGTCAACCTCTCTCCAATTGTGTCTTATGATTTAAAAACTGTCCAAGCACTTGGAACGATAATATAATCGATACCAAACTCTTTTGGGTATACTAGTTGCACCACTCTCCTTCTAGAAGCTTTTGATTATTCATCTATGTGTGGAATCTCCTTATCTTTTATTGTTGCACAAACTATTCACGTGGACTTTCACCATACGTTTTAATATCACTTTTATCCTTCCTTTACTTGTCGTCATGTGTTTCGAAAGGTAATAACCTTTTACTACTTCCTAAAATAATATCCAATTTTAGTGGATATTTTTTTAATGTTTTGAAAGGCTATCCAAACATCTGTGATCGATACCAAACTCTAGATTACACTCGCAGCACTACTCTTCTCATCCTGAGAGGTTAATATCCTTTAACCTCTTCTCTAACTAATATCCAATTTTTAAATGATGATTTAAAAAACTAAGTATACATAATAAAAAATGAGTTAAAAAACGCAGCTCTTTACAAAACGCAAAGACTAGATCTCTAATTTTACATAGAATTAACACAAATGTGATAAAAATGGAATAAAGTTCATAAAATTAAATTAAAAATATATTTATTTATTTAAACAGAATAACGTTAGTGTAAAATATTATGTCCTTATTTTTATTATATCTTAAATTTATATTATTTTTAGATGAGAAAATAGTTATTTATAAAATTTAATTTTTTTATAACAAAAACGGAAGAAGATGAATACACTTGTCATTCTATCACACAAAAAAAACTATAGAGTATTAATCTATAATACAGTAATAGAAATCAAATTTACTTGCTTTTTAGCTCTTACTTAGATATTGATAGTTAAAATGCCATTATCAGGCTTTTTCTCATCCATCATTTATTCACTTGATGGTACACCTGTCAAAGGGAATAAATTAATTCTGCTCAAATACATCCTTTCCAAATCTGGGGAGTGAGAAAACATTATTACACTTGTCAAATCCAGAAAGTGAAAAATTTCTCACTTGTTCCATTTTGGATATATTTACAAGCATGGTACTAGAAATGTAAACAAAAATTATGAGTAAATAATAATACTCAATGCTTGCCTGAAGATCTGTACATTTTCATTAATACTTAAAAATATATTAAATTATTTTTTTATAAAATTAATTTTGTATAAATAATTCTCTAGAATTTAATCCATTTCAATTATTGAATCTTGCAACTTATTTCAATTAAATTTATTATAACTATTTATATTCTATGTCTATATATGTATTATTATTGCTGATTTCCTCCTTTCTTGGTATCGATTGTACATAATTTGATGATGCCCTGCATTACAATATACCTATAGGTTCAACGTTTGGTTCTTCATAATATAGGTTCAACGTTTGGTTCTTCATAATATAGGTTCAACGTTTGGTTCTTCATAATATAGGTTCAACATTTGGTTCTTCATAATATAGGTTCAACATTTGGTTCTTCATAATATAGGTTCAACGTTTGGTTCTTCATAATATAGGTTCAACGTTTGGTTCTTCATAATATAGGTTCAACGTTTGGTTCTTCATATATAGGTTCAACGTTTGGTTCTTCATAATATAGGTTCAACGTTTGGTTCTTCATAATATAGGTTCAATGTTTGGTTCTTCATAATATAGGTTCAATGTTTGGTTCTTCATAATATAGGTTCAACGTTTGGTTCTTCATAATATAGGTTCAACGTTTGGTTCTTCATAATATAGGTTCAACGTTTGGTTCTTCATAATATAGGTTCAACGTTATGTTCTTCATAATATAGGTTCAACGTTTGTAAATCCTCAGAAAGTTTTCTATTTATTATCCTCATTACCAAGTTACATTCGATAGCTTTTTATTTATCACTAAGCGTGCAACGATTATTTTTAAAAGATGGGATAGTGTTCTTTATACTATAAATAAGGCCAACGTTTATGGTCAGAGATATATTATTGGGTAGAAAACGTTTTTGATTTTCTGAATTAATATAAAAATTAAATTCTTCGTATGCATGATTTAAAAGACTTCAAAATCATTTCAGACAATCCAAGCTTTTTATAAGATTTCAAACAAAAGAATATTTAAAAATGAAAAGATAATAAAATTAAAATTTCTCTTATTATACTGCATTGTTAAAATAATTGTATTATTATGATAGTTAACTTTTTGTGTTGTTTATAACTGAACTTTATTATTTTTATTATTTGTGAGCTTTAATATTTATAACTTATTTAACTCTTCTTTAAGTAATCCCATCAAATCTAGTTTTCTGGCCTTTAAAAAAAATTAAATATCAGAAATATAAAGAGAAAATATTTTGAGAGAGTTGGAAAAAATGATAAAGAATACTTTTATATTTTTAAAAATAATAACAAAATTAACAATAACTTTATAAAAACAGCAAATAAAAACAAGAATTGTTAAAAATCCTTAGTTTTAAAAATAATATATGTATCCTAATTAAAATTTTCTACATAAAAGGAATACGATGATATCTTTTTAAAAGCAAAAAAATTAAAGATAATAAAAGTGAAAACTGTTGAATTTGGCTGTATTTAAAAAAAGAATTGCCAGTTTATTTTAAATATAAATGTGCATATTTTTTAATAAATTTCGATTTATGTATTTTTTTTAGCAATATGTTAAGAAAAATGCTTGCAAATTTTATGTCTGCATTATTTAATAATTACATTTGAAAAAAATGTTTTCCAAATTTCATTTGCATTATAATTTAAATATTTTTTTTTTTATATAATATACAATTTGTCTTACTGTAAAAAAATCATCAGAAAATTAATATGAGTGATTATTTTTATAATTAGAACTTTAAAAAAGGAATTAATTTTTTTTTTTCTATTATAAAAAAATAAATTTTTAATTTTCTTAAAAGTAAGATTGACGTTTTGTTTCTCCGCCAGCTTAATTTACCAATTTATTTTACAGTTATTTGCTATTATCAATGCAATTAAGACATTTAAAAATGCAATATATCAATGCGGTAATTGTTGTTTTACTAAACTCGTTTATTCAAGGTATGGAAATATATTTTTAATTCTTGTTAATTCTCTAAAAAATGAAGGGCGTAAGATATAATCTCTTCATTATAATTACGATTTATCAAAAAAGAAATAAACAAAAGCATGGATATTGTCTAAATTTCGATAAATTTTATTAATTGTTGTTAGAACAACTTTTATTAAATCGTATTTTTTTATTGAGTAAAATTACAAATAAAAGAGTTTCTTTTGAAAAAGTTATATTTTATTTTAAATTTAAATTTAGAAACGCAATGTAACATTAAATGTGTAATGTATAATTCATAAATAAATGTATTGCAATAATGTAACATTACAGCAAAAAGTCGTACGCTTCTTAGACGAGTTAGTCGTATTTTAATAGATTGCGACGACTTTTGGACATGTTATGAAGTTAGAGAGACTTAAAGAAATCTACTTTTTTTATTTAGTAATCTTTCGGTTTTTTAAGGATATCCTTTGAACAAATATTATACACTTATAGTTTTTAATAAGGAGTGTTAATGATAATTAAGATACAAAATAGGTTTTATAAGGATATATTGATCAAAAACAATTTGTTTCTTTAAAACATGTATTAGAATAATATTCACCGCTATTTTTAAATTAATTTATAGAATTATTTTATTAATTGCTAACTTTGTAATTATGTAGAAAAGTTAAGAATTTTGTTTTATGTATTGGTATTATTTAAATTTCAAATATGACGAAATTTATTTTCGTAAATCAGCAAATTAGCTAAAAATATTTTTGGCTGAAATAAATATTTCTTACATTTTATTTATATATTTATCTTTTGAAATTTATTATAATGCTTGAATCACTATAAAAAATGTTTTTTGTTCTTTATTCTTTCTAAAATAATATCCCATGCGTTAAAATAAAACTAAAATATTTTGATACATTTATAGCACATAAGAAGATCATATTAAAAGTTATCAGATGATTTACCTTAATTATTTACTGACATTAATTAGAATTTCATTTTATTATTTAAAATGTCTTAATGAAAAAATTAAGTTCCTTGAATTATTTAACAACAAAAATTATTTTAAAATAAAGATAAAATTTATATCGCATTGCGAAAATTTAAACTTAATTATTTTTAATAATTCATTTGGTACATTTATATTTAAAAACAATGAAAATGAATTACTGTCTGCATTACCATTAGAGTAATCGATGAATTTTTATACCTTTTGCCCTTTTCTAAATTAATTGGAGTACAGAAAAAAACATAATGAGGGGAAAAAATTCATTGTGGAACTCCGTTTTCTTCGCCTGATTATGAGAAGATTATACGGAAGCTTGTCTTGAAGGACCTAATAACTAGCAAGAAAATCATTTAATATCCGTCGCTCCAGGCAGCTAACGCTTCTATGACGCGTCAGCTGGTAAACATAAGACACCTTGGCTAAGAATCTCAAAGAGGCGTAGTTCCTATGCAGGAAAAGTGTGTAAATTCTTTTGTCAACATGCAACGCAAATGATCCTGTTCGCCCTTTTTTATTGTTGTTGTTCTTTCTCCATCTTTTTAAAAAATATCTATCATAATTTTATAATATCTAATCTAATATTTATCTTTCTATCATAAAATAATAATAAATTTACTATAGGGAAATTAAGTAAATATAATAATTTGCTTAGTTAATATCTAATTTAAACACATTTATTTAATATTTTAATTTCCCCCTGGAAATTGAATATCGCATTTTATTCACCACGGAAATCAACAAATTGTAGCAAATTTATCGTTATTCACACAGGAAGGAAAGAGGAAAATTTCCTTTATACAGTGCTTTAGTACATAATTACTGTAGTACATAACTTTAATGCACTGCACTGTACTGTAGTACATAACTTTAATGTGCACTGTAGTACATAACTTTAATGTGCACTGTAGTACATAACTTTAATGTGCACTGTAGTACATAATTACTTTATGTAATCGCATTGTATTGTAATAATTAGGGTCATTCGGGGTGAAGGTAAACGAATTTTATAAGCTTCACTTTATTACCCTCTTTTAAGAATACAATAAGGGAAAAACAAAAACAAAAAGTCACTCAAATTAATAGTTCACTTTCATAGGAAAATTTATCAACTTTGTTATAATTTTATTCAGTTTACAAAGCCCTCAAGATTTTACAATTATCCCCAAGATTAAGGGGATATTGTAAATAGTGTCTCTTTTTAGTCCAATGGCTCTCAATCTAGATAGATCATTGCAACGCAGACAAAACTGGTTTTGCCACACTATGCATGCACAATCTTATCATTTCAGTAGTCAAAATACAACTTTTTATTGTGTTATAAAACCCATAAACGATAAATGGGTATCAGGAATATTTTCGGAATTTCTGCAAATTCTCTAGCTACCTGATGGCCAATTGGGTAGCGCTTTGGCCTTTTGATACCACAGGCTTCAGGTTCGAATCATGGCTGTGGCATGTATATTTGTTAGTGATTCAGAATCCACGTAAAACTATAGTTCCCGGTCTAATTAGCCTAAAGTGTGCACAAAATGACCGTAGAGCGAGAAACCAAGTCTGCAAATTCTCTAGATTTTTTTTTATGTAAATTGATTGATGTCGTTCTATAAACCCCCGCTACCAGTTATCCCCTGTCTTTGAAATATGATCTGAACATCATTGGCAATGAATTCTTGAATAAGTATTTTTAGTTTTCGCTTATCGCAAGAGAAACACATTTATGATCTTGTAATAAGGCACTCTTACCAAACATCCTCTACTTCCTCAGGCAATCCAGTAGGCCGAATAGCCACCATTCTATTTATATTGCACTTTCTTCCTTTGTTCAATGACATATTAGCGATATCGTAACACCGTAAATCTCTTCAGCTTCTCTAAGATTTATTCTTGTTTACTACATCAATTATAGCTGCTTTCAAGTCATCTTAGACTGGACGGGGTGAAGGCTTATTTCTCAAGTCTATATGTGACATTTTGCAACCTTGCAAGAATCAAAATGTATAAAATAAGAAGGTAAATTATGTTTACAATTATTACACTTTCACATATATTAGGGGTAAATTAAACGCCACATTAAAAATCAGCAAAAACTGGTATAGGCATAATTCAGTTATAATATGTTAAAGAAATAACTTAACAGTAACGAATAATGCAAACCACTTACCTTTTCCTTGTCTTCCAGAAATTACAGAAATAAATGAACAACAAAACTTTAAAACACAAAGTTTACACAAGCTTGTTGCTGAGTGATTCAATCATTACCAACTATTGTATTAAAAAGCTCGGAATTACCAGCAGTGCATTTCCAGTGTTAACAAGGTTTAGTTCGAAACTCCACGTGATAACAGCTGATACTTGTTTACAATTACCCGCCTAATCTTATGTAGTTATTGACTTTTTAAGAATATTTTTAAATGTCATTTCAAATATCAAATATGTTTAAACAAAGAAAAAAAAAAACAAATATTAATGCAGAACATTAATATGTCAACCTTTAGATATTGATTTCTATTATCTTAATTTATTGTAAGAATTTTTACATATTACTTTTTGATTAAGTTCCCAATAAATAACCTTTAGATTCGTTTAGTTTTCAAGGAATAATCAAGAAATAAGAAAATATTGTTATGATAATTATATATGAGAATCTTCAGTTTGCATTCACCCGGATAATATTTTTTTCATACTGAGATTGAGTTGCTTGTTTGCAATTTTCTTTTAATTTTCTTGGTATAGGGTTAATATCAAAAGTGCGATGAAATAAACCGAAGAAATGAATTTTAAATAAACTAAATAAAAGGTAAAGGTACAAATCGATTTTTAATCTCTACTGTTGAGTGGATGTATTTTTAGTTTTATTAATCAAATATTTGAGGTACAATTCTTACTCATTAACCAGTTAGATTTGAAAAACAGAAAAGCGCCTTTCACTTAATTAAGCAAGGGCTTTGGACAAGTAGAAAAAATGTATGCATTGCTGATGCTTCAAAAAAGAATCTACTATTTGCAAATCTTATCTATGTGCATCGAACTATTTCTAATTGCATGAATTTTATTGACAACTTAACTGATTAATAAATAGTGCGAATTCAAATTTCAATATGGGAATAAAAAATCGCTTTAAGTGGATGAAGTAAAGTTAATAATTAGATGCATAAAGGCGTATTGTATCAAATTTTAAGACAATCAATTTAGCATCATAAGAGTTTTTAATTTTCTATATTTGGTTTTTACTCAAGAATTTATTTCAGATACCAACCATTTATCACATGGTCGTATTTAACAATTTAATTTTGCGTCTTTAAGGAACGAATGAAAACTTTATAAACAAAATTTCTAGGGATTTATATTCTTTTATAAGCTTTTTTTCCCAGTTTTTATTCTAATTTTATGTTACCGAAATTTTTAAATTCAAATTAATCATGAACATTAAACAAGCATTAAGTCAATTAAAATCGAAAATATGCTTGAGTGAAATATTTTTAATATTATCTATCCTTTATAATATTTTAGTATCCAATATGTGTTTCTATAAAAGAAGAACAGCTCTACTAGATCAGAACTGTGATTAAAAAATATTAGCTCATTCAGTTTAGATGTGCATTATTATTTATTTAATTATGAAAAAAATATTTGTTCTGCACATCAATTGAAAAGTGAAGTTTACAAAGCTCTAATTTCGTCAAAATACGACTGCTTCTTTAAAGACTTGACTACTGACTGAATTCCTAACTTTTAAACTCATAGAAAAGAAAAAATATTTTGTTTTGGAAGTACGGAAAAAACAAAAAAAATATGCATATTCAACTTGAAAATAAAACCCAGAATTTTCAAATTAGTTTTATGAATCTGAAATAAAAACTTCAAAAACAAACATGTTTGTCATATAATATAAATATCACATCCACACTTTTATTCAAAAAAAAAAAAAATACAGTTGTTTTGGGAAGATAAAAGCTTTTTAGGGTAGCTGTCTTCTAAACATTGGATGATTGATAATGGAATAAAAAAGTCATGCTTCAAGCAAGAAATTCTTCCTATAACCATATACTATAGCCAAAACAGGCACTCAGAATGGCGAATGCGTTTGGTGTGAAGGAGCAGATTTGATATTTGATCGATCCACGCTGTCTTTCCAGTTCTTTTTCTTTTCCACATCTTGGAACATGTTTTGAAACTCCTGCGTTCAGCAAATTAAATATTCGTTGAATGAAAATGCTTTAAAAACAAAGAAAGAGTACTTTTGGAAGTAGTTATTGAATTTCTAAAAATAGAAATTTGCATGAAGATCTGTAGAAATAGTTTTTAAGATTGATTATTTATGAAAATTAATTCTAACTCGCTTCACATTTTGTATTCAACATAAAAAAAATAAAGTTTAGAAATAAAAGTTGATATTTATTTTCCATACAATGCTTTTATAAAATATTTTTGTGATTCATTTCTGTCTTGAAAATGAAAAACCATGCATAAGCAATTCCACTGCGCAATTCCAGTTTTGAATATGAATTAAATAGCATAGTTTAAAAAACCTGTAGAAAATCGTAAATAAACAACTAAAACTTTCATTTTTCCCTGTACTGTACTAATTTCTACTGTGCAATGAATGGCTGTGAATTTTATAACTAAGTTAACAGTTACCATGTATATTATAAATGGCCTAATAGACGAGTGACTAGCGCTCTGGCACTTGGTGGCATGTATGTTTGTAATGGTTCGGAATCCACTTTAAATCGTAGATTCCGGTCTAATATGGTCGTAAAAAGTTTCAGGGGTAGTGTTACTCGCGTCCGTAGCATAGCTTCAAGATTCACGTGCCCCCTGGGTAGTGCTAAATGAGTAACGTCGGTGCAGACCTTGCTTATGGCATAAAAGATAACTTTCTAAGTATTTGCCAGCTGCATTAGAAAAAACTTTAAAACGTAGGTCCAGATTTAATGATTGTTGGGGGTAGGGCTGACAACTCTACCCCATAAAAAAGAAAAATATCTCCTGTCTCGAAATCGACAAGACGGCCTTGTCCCACCATTGGGCTGTTGCGCCATTGAAGAAGAGAATATATATTATAAAACACTTGCCAGAATTTTCTGAGAAATAAAATGTAAGTGAAATTAAATACAAAATATTTATTTCAAGAAAAAAAATGCAAGTATCCAAATTGAATTTAAAAAAACATTTTATTTATTTTAGTTAAAATATAACAATCAATACTGAAAGTGAAATACCTGAAACTAGAATATAATTGAGGTTGGAAAGATACATTCATTTTTAAATAACTTGTTAGAGAAAATAAATACTGAGCATGAGAGTCACAAGAAATTGCTGAAAACACTTTCTTTTACAGAAATAGCGAATTTAATTTTTTAAATCATCATCATCATTGGTGCAACAGCCCCAAGGTTAAGGCAAGGTCGTCTGCCTGATGGCAGATTTCGAGATAGGAGACGTTTTTCTTTTTACGGGATATAGTTGTCAGCTCTACGCCCAACAATCATGTTAGACCTGGAACTACGATTTAAAGCGGATTCCGAACCACTACAAACATCCATGGGCAACTGGCGCCAGAACGCTAGTCACTCTGGCATCAGACCCCAATTTTTTTAAATATAAATATGAAATTTGCTATAGTTTTTCCGAAATGTTTGATTTTAAAACTAAATTAAGATAATAAACCTCCTAAGATAATAATCCTTAATAATTAAGATCTCTGCCCCTATACAAATTATGTTATCTGTTAATATATCTTTAATAAAACAAGAAAAATCTCTCATTTTAAATGTAAGCGAAAATCTGTTTCTATGAATATTTCTTACAGAAATATCTTTTTGTAATGATTGCATTAAAAATATTCATATAATTTCTTGGTGCAAAGAAGGCAGCCATCTGTGTTTATTATTAGCTTAAAACCCTGTGTAACGTGAGGTTATTAGCTCAATCTTTCCCAAAATATGCATTATATTTAATGGCTTTTGGTTTTATTTTTGAAGATTAACTAATACATTAAATCTGTTGAAGCATTTTGGAGCTATTGGATAGAAATTACTTTAAAGCCATTATTGTTCTTGGCTTTCCAGATGTTCTAATTTCACATTTCTCCGCAGTTATTAAATAAAAGTTTAATGTATACAAGAGAATGACTTTGCTTAATACTTTAATAAACACATCGTATTTTACCCCTTACAGACACACTAAATGGTTTTCATCTTGCTTTTTTTTTTATAGTAAAATGAAGATAATTATCTGTTAAAAACATTTTTTTTAATATTTTCATAGTATGTATTACATAAGGGAAATGAATATC
Source organism: Caerostris extrusa (assembly GCA_021605095.1). NCBI lineage: Eukaryota > Metazoa > Arthropoda > Arachnida > Araneae > Araneidae > Caerostris > Caerostris extrusa. The sequence goes on along the minus strand of BPLR01008780.1, from coordinate 216,187 downwards.
GTTAATTCATAAATAAAGAAGTATGTTTTTATATACGTAATATGTATCTTATAGCAGTTCTCAGGCTTTTTTTGAACAACGAAGTCCTTTTACAGCAAGTTAAAAGCCACATACTCCATCTCGGAATAATTTTTCTAAACTCAAAATAATAAATGTGTAATATGAATGAGTCAATTATTTTAAAACAGCAAAAAATGTAGCATTAATAATATATTTTTTAATGTATTTGTTAAAAAATGACCAGTAAATAGGAGGAATATACCTCATCTTTAAAAGTAAGCCCTTTGAAGAAACTTTTCCTTCTGTGAAGTAAAAGTACTTAGTTTTATCATGATAAGTTTCATTAATACCTTTTTAGATTTCATAACAAAGCTAATAATTTGTGCAGTTGTACTATTGCAGAAGTGCAAAATGTGGAACGCACCATTTTTAAGTATGCTCATGTTGAAAACAATAGAAAGATTCTTAAGCAAAATCTTTGATTTCTATAAAAACAAGAGTCCTGTTGCTCTTATGTCATTGTAGAAACAAAAACCCTCCTTTCAGCTTTAATTGAATTTATGAATTCCTGTCAATAGGATATGTACTTCTATACTTACTTTCTTTGTAAATTGTAAAATGGTTGTGATTTTCTTTAAAATGTGATGTTTTCATTATTTTCTATTTTTTGTTACTTTTTTTTTTTTCTTATTTTATTTTAGTAATTTATTTTTATTATTATTTATTTTATCTCACTTTACTTTTCTTAATTTTTCAATCCGCTTTATGTCTCCAGTGAATTGTATTGCATGTAAAATTTTTGTGAATATTACTTACTTTTTTAAGCCTCGCTTGCGTGGTGCAAGAGAGGATTGTATGAGGTTAAATAAAATAAAAATGTCTACGTATTAAATATTAATGAAGTACAAATAAATTACAGATATTTCCAAATTTTATTATTAAAATCTTACCTGTACAAATATTATTGCTTTTTTAATTTTGAACTAGAATGTATAACTGTGATAGAGGGTTTGATAAGACAACAAGCTTGTTTTATAAGGCATCTAGATGACTTGGTTTTTCCCGCTTTGTTGCTGATGGAAAATTCCAAGATATACAAAAAATTTGCTACAAATGAAGTTGAAGTATATATTTTTTATAAAGAAATTTGATGACCTTTCAAATGATTAATGTTGATTTCATTCCAATTCCAACTTCTTACTTTTAGAATCAGCTAGAATATCGGCACAATTAAAGATAATGATCAGTTTTCATTCAAGTTCACAGTCATGTACCCCTGGATAAGAAGTCTTGAAGTGACGCAATTTTCACTTTGAAAAAAAGAAATTTTAATATATGTGGACACCTTTTCAAATGATTAATTCTGATTTCATTCTTATTCCATCTTCTAATACTTTTACAATGTCTTAAAGATAATGATTGATTCTCAATCAAGTTCGCAGAGTCGTGGACCCCTTTAAGAACCCGTGTTTTGAATTGAATATTTCACTTTGAAAAAGAAATTTAATCCTCTAACTTAAGTCTGGCATTTTTTCCCTTGTTATTGTTCCTGCATGAGTTCAAAAACAAAAAAATCCATATTTTAGATGCTGCAAGTCGGAACACCTCGGCAGAAGCTCTTAATTACGTCCCAGACTGGAATTTATTAGTATGCTGTAACCACAACGTCTCTACCAGCAAACTGAAACAATGAAGGCGCCACTTAGTCAACAAATTGGCCACTTGCGGCCCGCAGTGATAAATGCGAGCGTTGGGAGAAAATTATGTATCATCGGATACCGTTAAAATAACAAATTAGTCAAACAACCAACTCACTTTCATAATCGACAATGCATGAACTGTTTTTGCATCGCTGCATGGGGTTGTAAAAAAACTGAAAAAAAAAAAAAGGAAATGTCATCATTTATCAAGCTAAATGCAAGATTCTTTACTCACTTTATTAAATGACTATTACGTTAACTAGGGCTACTTTTCACGGCGGCCTCCTTTTAAATGAATACCACCCACTAGTGTAGCATGTATTAAGTTAAAATCTTTTCAATTAATCAGACGCAATATTTGCAAGATAAACTAACAATGTACTATAAATAATTACATCGTTATTGTCTGCAGCAAATAAATAACTTCTTTAAAAAAAATACTACCTCTCAAACTACTTTTATTTTAACATTTAATAACTAGTTAAAACTACGTCAAAGCTTAGTATGTGCAATATAGTCTGCATAAATTTTCATTAATATAAAATCTATATTAAAATTTTTCAACAGCCATGTTTTAAACAATAAATTTTATTTTTTTTCTGTTATAATTATAAATATATTGTCTTAGCAACATATGTTTATAAATATTTACTGATATTACTCAACGGTTTTAAAACAGTTCTTTTAATTCGCATGTTTTGAAAATATTAATATATTATTAAATATTATTACATTTATAAAATAATAACATTATATTTAAAATATTGTTAAAATAATATGTCATTTAAATGTTATTATATATTAAATTATGTTTTAATAGGAATTTTCTTTTTTAAAATAACATTATCAGAATATATAGTACAAATATACGGAAAATGCATCTTTATGTGACTGCTATTATCTATACAATTTTAAATTATGTATATAATTTAATGTAAAAGATACCAAATGATTTTAGTTAAAGTAATCTAACTGGATAACATTGTTAATTTTAGTATTTTATGATACATTTGATTTTTTAATGTATAACAGCTAAGAAAAGATGTTTAGTGCAATTAAACCCTATTTTTACTAAGAAATATACTGTCGACCAAATGTTTAACTCATAATAATATACTTTATGTATAATTTTTAAAATAAGAATCATTTTAAAAGGAGAAAATATTGATAATAGGAAATATAAAAACCATGGCTAGAAGTAGTGCTGTTTAATATTATACAAATGAATTTCTAACAACAACTCTTATTCAAATAAAACTAACAAACAACTCTGTAATTTGTCACTGATTAATACTTACTAATGAGTTTACACGATAAAACATTATGATTTAAATAAGGCACAAATTATCATAATTTTGAAATTAAAATTTCAATTTTCTATTGAAATTCAAAATTAGTACCAAACACATTAAGCTACTTGTTAAAAAAATATTGTAGAATCTTGCGATGATCTGATTTATAAATAGAATTGTTTCCGATCAGCAGTAAAGAAAAGCAACAGCTCCATTGAAACAACAGGGGGCTTCCCAGATGCTTACTGAGCCTTCAATTGATCGGACATTTCGTCCATTGCTTTTAGATGGCTCCCATGCTGTCATTTTTTACGACTGTATAGGAGAAGTGTAATGTATCTAAAAACTCTTTATTTCGATTCAAAATTCAAAATGCTAAACCCCAAATATAATAAATGCCAAACACTTTAAACTACTTATTTAAAAATTATTACAAAATCTTGATGATTTAATTTACAAAAGAATTGTTTTCAATCAGCAGTAAAGGAAAGCAAGGACTCAGTTGAAATAGCAGGGGTGCTTTCCCGTATGCTTACTGGGTCTTCAATTGATCGGACATTTCGTCCATTGCTTTTAGATGGCTCCCATGCTGTCATTTTCACAACAGTATGTGAGAAGTGTACTAGCTAAACACTCTCTTATTTCGATTAAAAATTCAAAGTTAATACCAAACACTCTAAACTACTTGTATAAAAATTATGAAATCTTGCGATGATCTGATTTATAAACAGAATTGTTTTCGATCAGCAGTAAAGGAAATCAACGACTCAATTGAACACAGCAGGGGTGCTTCCCAGATGCTTTCTGAGCCTTCAATTGATCGGACATTTCATCCATTGCTTTTAGATGGCTCCCATGCTGTCATTTTCACGACTATATATCAGAAGTGTAAGGAAGCTAAGAACTCTTTCTTTATTTCGATTGAAAATTCAAAGTTAGTAAGTACCAAACACTTTAAACTACTTGTTTAAAAATTATTATGAAATCTTGCGTTGATCTGATTTACAAGCAGAATTGCTTTCGATCAGCAGTAAAGGAAAGCAATGACTCAATTGAAACAGCAGGGGTGCTTCCCAGATGCTTACAAAGCCTTCAATTGATCGGGCATTTCGTCCATTGCTTTTAGATGGCTCCCATGCTGTCTTGTCATTTTCAGGCTTGTATATGAGAAGCGTAAAGTAGCTCTTTGTTACGTATGACAGGAAATTTTTTTTTCTGTCAAAAGAAACTTATGGTTACAGGAAAGCCGATAAGCTTTTTTTCGCTCCATTACCGAATATACGCGAACCAGTTCCCATTTTACTGAATCAAACAAGATTTTATTTATTTTTTTTTTCATATACCAATCAAATTAGGTTTTGATATCCATGGCACAAAATAAACCTAAAAAAATTTTTATGCCACAATTATACAAATAAGTGTTATAAATTTTAGATAGTAGAAACCAGAAATTTGCAATTAAGAAATAAGGTGAACACAAAACATACATTTTTCAGACGATTTGTAATCTTCATATTAGCTAGAGGTGTAAAATTCTGGATCAGAATCATAGTTAATTTTCATTCTGAAAAATCGTTTTTTTTTAATTTTTATAACTTAATTCCAATCCGTTTTCATCCCCCAGCAATCACCAAATATGTTAATTTGTCATTCATAGTTCTGACTTTGAATGTATGATGATAGTTTGTCTACTTTTGTAGAAATCCTACTGCCCACCATTGTTCCCAACAGACATTTTTCTTTCTTTATAATGTAGAAGATTGGTTATATTTCCCCTACACAAATTTATGTTTTTTTGTGCGATAAGTATTTGTAGATAGCGGTTTTATAGAATTGAATTAAAATTTCCGAAAAAATTTCCACTTGTAGGCAATGGTTTATAATACTCAACTATCGTATAATCCGTATATTATTAGCAAAAATTTATGGTGCATAAATTAAAACTCGGTGATTTTAATTATTAAGAAAAAAAAAAGGAGATTGAACATTTTCTTCAATTGATTATGACTTGAGCAATAAAAATTATGCGTATACATTGTGTATACTAAATATACTTGTTCTTTTCCTATAAAGTATTTTTTAAAAAAAAGTATACTATTATAACTGGATAAATAATATTATGTTAAAATTTTTATAAGCACAAACCATAAGTATCTCGGGGGCGAGGGGGGTTGTCAATTTTAATGAACATTAAAAATAAATACATCAGTTTGAAATAAATTGTTTGTTCCATGAAATGACAGTAAGTTTAAATGTTAAATTTCTATAAATATACAGGGCTTTATTTTAGACTAAGATTCTTTTAATACTTATTCTCAAAATTCTTATAGTTTTATATAAATTTTTCTTTTCGTATATACCAGACAGGAAGTGTTCCAATTTCCGACAGTTTATTATTCCAAAAATAAAATATTTATATTAAGGAAAGTATTATTTCATAGCAAAGTAGTGTATGTGGTTATAAAGTAATAATTTTGTAAAACTCACCGTTTCCTTTTCATTGGAAACAATTTTTAAAAATTTGAAGAAAAATAAATTTAATTTTATACTATTTCAAATAACAAAACATTTAAAAAAAAAATAGAAATGTAGCTTCATATAGTTCCATAAGTCTTTTAAAACATATTGATTTTTCATCTTTGTATTTAACAATATCATTAGTTTATTGTAAAGCTATTCGAGTATTTTGAATTAAATATTCAAATAAACTTCTAACTGCATTTTAATTTTTATGAGGCAGAACTATTTATTTGTTTTTTTTTTTTTTTTGTTACAACTTCGGATAGTTGGAGAAATAACTTCTATTCTAAGAATATGTTACTTTTAGTCAAATAAAACATTTTAATGATTTTCAATCTCAAAGGTTTCTCAATGAAAAAGAACTGTTTATATTGTATGAATTTCTTATTAAAAATGCGCTTCAATAAAAATAACTTTCTATTTTACAAAAATAATGTGTATGCAAAATTCATTTAATGGCTAAACGATATAATTAATATGTGATATGTATTTGGTCATATGATGCTGAGATTTTATATTTTCCTATATGTCTGTAAATATTTGTAAACACGCCTCAGTAGTTTCAAAAAACTATGCTGACATTTATTTATCTTGAAAGTATTATTGCATTTTTCATATATTATATTGATTGAAGGATATTACACATACTTACAAATTCGACTATACATGTATATCCTTACAAATTCGACTATACATGTACATCCTTACAAATTTGACTATACATGTACACCCTTACAAATTCGACTATACATGTACATCCTTACAAATTCGACTATACATGTACATCCTTACAAATTCGACTATACATGTACATCCTTACAAATTCGACTATACATGTACATCCTTACAAATTGACTATACATGTACATCCTTACAAATTCGACTATACATGCACATCCTTACAAATTCGACTATACATGCACATCCTTACAAATTCGACTATACATGTACATCCTTACAAATTCGACTATACATGCACATCCTTACAAATTCGACTATACATGCACATCCTTACAAATTCGACTATACATGTACATCCTTACAAATTCGACTATACATGTACATCCTTACAAATTCGATTATACATGTACATCCTTACAAATTCGACTATACATGTAGATCCTCGATAAGAGGTATAATAGAATATGATTTGATAAATAATATGATTATGTATGATTATTGCGCCAATTAAATTCTTATGCTATAAATATTTAAAAGTATTTTGTACAAAAATAGTTATTTGGCTTTTTTGTGATCATGCATTTTCAAAAGCTTCTATACATTCTTTCCACCTGTTAGTTCTGAAATGTATGGCAGTGTGTGGCATTTTGATTACGGGTTTTTGATACATCAATCATATTTACTAAACCTGTCAGAGTCTCAAATTATAGTAATTCACGTCTACCGAAATGAAACACAGGCTATTTTTTTTGTTTATGTTATGAAGTGATTAATGATATTTTATTAAATTCCAAATTTCAATGTTATTGCTTTTAACCTTTAAAATGTAACATGTGGTCAACACAAAGTTCACACTTAAAAAATATCCATTGTATATTTTAATCCCAATGAAAAAAAGGTCAAAAAATATATTAAGGAAGGTTTTGATTATTTTTATTAAATACAATTTGAAATTATAGACAGAAGAATTAGTACTATAATAATAAAAATGCTTCTATAAATAAGATTATTGACTGTGACAAGCAAATATTAGGTAAGAAATAAAATTATTAATAATACACAAAGTTATCCCTTCAGATTAGCTAAAAATAAGTAATCAAATATTCTCATTCAAGCAGAATTGATTCTTATCTGCAGCTGTAAGAGGTAGATAATATTTTGGATCATATTCCTTTTGCTTATCAATTTTCAAAATATTTTCTTCCAATATAGCCCCAATTCTTCTAATTGTAAAAATCTGGAGTTTCATGTTAAAATAAAATCAACTTTTTGAGAGCATTATTTACTTTAATTTGTATAAATGCTCAAAACTCAGTGAAAATTGAGATCGAAGCTACATAGTAAAGAAATTATTTAAATCAATCCAATAAGTTAAAATTGTAGCCTGGAAATAGTGCTAGATAGGAAAAGGTTACTTCTTTTCGAAGTTTATGAACTTACAACAAATGAATAGTTTATAATGGGATTACCATAGAAGTTGCAAATATGCATTTCATATTTGCATTTTAGACAATATTGAAAAATTATATAATATTGTCAACGCCCTTTTCAGCATTTTCTTATTTTTTATTGTAGCTATTAAAACAAATTAGTCATACAGAAGTAATTCTGTACAGGGGGTAGTGTAAAAATAAGTAAAATTTCTGTGTACTACAAATTTATACATAATTGTATTATTTTAGATCTTATTATATATCAATACGGTTTAAATATGGTTTTTAAAAATATTTTATTCATCTCATTAACTTTCTTATAGTTATTTTATTTTAAATATCTTGTTATGTTCAAATGTTGTTAAGTTGAAATCTGTGCTTTACTGTGTTGAATTTCTGGAACTTACTTTTTTACATAATAGTATTTCCTTTTATGACTTTTATGAGAACTAAATTTGTTTAAATATTTCATTAGAAAGCAACAAATTTGAAAAATATTTCAAAGTTCAATCATACTAAGTTATTATGTTACATAAAAATTATCGCCTATGCGGTTTATATCACCCACATGAAGAATATATAAAATATCTGTTAAATATAATTGAGTTTTTAAAGCAGGATATAACTTAGCTTGTTATCTGAAAAAAGAAGGTTCTGTAGGAAACAGTGAATATAATTTTTATATCGCTAATTAATTTATATATTATATACTTACTGTATTTAAAAAAAAAAAATTGTAACCCAAATTTCAAGTTATGATACTTGATAAAGAATATTCAACTACAATTTGATGTATTCGTTGAAGTCAAGCAATTATATTCGTCCCATTCAAGGAGCTAACTTTGCATTTTTACCTTAAATGCATTTCCTTTGATTTTGTTTCCATGTTCAGCTATTGCGTAATTACAATTTATATTAATTTATATACAGTTGATTTTCTGGTTCAATTGAATGTAAGAGAAATAATTTGTCTCATTCAATAGAATAGTAAATTAAATATTTTTGGAAAACAGAATTGAAAATTGCTGATATATTTATTCTTTAGAAAAATATGATAATACGAAAGAGTAACAATATGATTTTTACTAAAATCTATGACCACTAAAACTTAGCCATCTTTTAACACCGCAAGGAGAAAGAAATGTATGGCAGCCTTGTTATAGAATTCTTTAACTGAAATATTATTTATATAAATTAAAAAAAAATACCTTAAATGAAAGTACCAAAGAATTAAAATAACATCATTAATATGAAGGGGTTATTTTAATATTTTCAGTGAAATGAAACTAATAAAATCGAAAGTATCAGTAACAAGAAACGAAACATCATCAAAATGTTTTTAAACTATCTAAAATTGAGTGAATGGGTTCATCAATTAAAACGGAAAAATTTATGAGGAAGAGAGAGTAAATGTAAAGGGACTAAAATTAAATAAATGTAAGGGGTGTAAAAAAAATATTGCTCTAGGAAAAACAGAAGCATAACCTTTTGGTTTAATAAAACGTTGCAAAAACAAATCGAATGTGCTTCATTTTAAATACAAGCATACTATAATGTATATTAAAAAAGAAGCCAAATTTCACTCAAGTTTGTCTTTGCAAAACTGGTCAAAATATGTCCGATTTATCCATAAAAGGATAAGAATTTCATTTCATAAATTTATGGAATCTTATTCTGATTTAAAAATAAAACTGAACTTATCTAACCTTTTTCTCTACTTATTTAAAAAATAGACAATGTTAAATGTCCAACAGATAAAGCTATCTTTTTCGATAGAGGTTTAAAAATTTAAAAACCTACAACCAAATCCCAAAGCTTTCTTTTTACAAGAAAGATCATAGATCAAAAACGGAAAGTCAACTTGCGGTGCAGCTTGATTTATGGTTGTCACTGAAATTTTACTAAAAATGCTGCATTATCGGGCCATAACTAATATAAAGTTCATCATTAATAACAGAGAGCCGCAAGAGTTCAGTTAGGGAATTTGTTCGCAGTAACTTGAAAATAAATGAAGCGTCACGGTGAGAAATTTATTTCTTTTAGATATCATCTCAAGAATTAATTTCCGGCAAAAAAATTGATAAATTGCTTGTCATGGGAAGTATCCCATTGAAAATCGAAACCATGAGGATTTGTTCTGTATCTCATATTCTATAAGCTGAATAAATCCATTTTATTTTTATGTGTATCTATTTATATATTAATGATGAATTAAAAGAAAACTTTTATATATCTAAAGAGAGAGAATTTTAATTTTAACAGAAACATGATTTGGTATTTGTAAAAATTAGGTAAATAGTAACAAGCGACTAATGGGAGAAAACCGTCAAATGTTTTTTAAGTTTCGTAAAAAAGATAAAATTGTTACTCTGAAATACCCCCCCATATGAAAATGAAGATATGCAGTAAAAAATTAGGGTTATCGGTTTAGTTTTTGCTTCATAAGATTTTGTTGTATGCTAAAATAACTAGATTGACTGGATTTAAAACGATAATCTTGTATTGTCAGTTATTGAACTTTTACGAATTAATTTTTACCTATCCTTTTAATCTTTTTACGATACAGTAAAAAGAGTGTTATCGGTTTTAGTTTTTGTTTCATAAGATTTTGTTGTATGCTAAAATAAGTAGATTAACTGGATTTAAAACGATAATCTTGTATTCAGTCAGTTATTGGAACTTTACAAATCAATTTTGCCTATCCATCTAGTCTTTCAAGATTATAAAAAGAATTTTTTTTTTTTTTAAATTTGAACTAAATTATTTTTCAGAACATTTATTTCAAAATTTTAGGGCTTTGATGCTATTCTTAATTTTGTAATTTAACTGTTTAAATACAAACCCAAGAAAATCAATTAACTTTTTGTATGTGTGTGTGTGTTTGAATTGCTCCAATTCTCTGGTTAAAAGTTTCGAAAATGGATTAAGCTGGTTTAATTTGTAGCATTTTCTATCACAAACGAACTTTCTCCAATTCTCACTGGATGTTTATTAGTGGTCCGGAATCCAAGTTCAACTGTAAGTCCCGGTCTAATTAACCTAAAGTGTGCACAAAATGACAGTAGAGTGACAAAACGAAACTAAACCAAACCAAACCAATTCTTATTCCTCAATATTGTTTAAATTTTTTTTTAATTTAAATAATAGCTTTCTCAAGTAATATTCTGATCCACAAACTTGCATCAAAATGAAAATAAAAAATTATAGCACAAACAACGTGAAATTTTCTCATCCATAAAAAAACAATCACTCTGTCAATAGCCTTCTTTCGACGATGACTACATTTCTGGAAAATTAACCCTACTCCTATACCTATACAAAGACTTTAATGTAAGATATATGAAGCATTACAAAAGAGGTTTTGTGACTCTGTAGTTGTAAATATAGCAGAAACATGGAAGGTACTAGTTCTCTCTCAGAATTTCCTCTTGATATTACTACATACAGAGACAAATTGGCTTTCTTTGGGAAATGAAAGCTCCTCTGAGATTGCTTACATTTAATGGCTGACCGCAGAAGCATTTAATGGAGTCTAGGGCCCCCAATGAGCCTTGTCCCCACACCGTAATTTAAGGGTAAATGTGACAGCTATGGAACTTTCGCTGTAGGGGTTCTGAACGAACGATTTTGTCACACATTTTTAGATTCATAATTTTGTCCCTTCAGATTCTCAAGTCTAATCAAAAGAAGATTTCTAAAACATTAGCATATGCAAAAACTATTACAAAATATCTTAATTTACGTGTTATTGCTTTTATTTTGGGTGGATTTATTATAATTAATAAATGTTTCTTATTAACAATTAATATCATGAAAAACATTATCATAAATAATTTATTATGTTTTGTAATTTTTTGTTGATCTATGAATCTGTCAAAATTTAGCTAAATTTAAATTTGATATTATCACATATATTCATCATCATCAGTGGCGCAACAGCCCCATGTTGGGCCAAGGCCATCTGCCTACTGGCAATTTCTAGGCGAGATATGTTTTTTACGGGGTAGAGATGTCAGTCCTATACCCAACAGCCATATTATACTGAGACCTACGGTTTAAAGTGGATTCTGAACCACTATAAACATCCATGTCAAAAAAACACCAGAGCGCTAGTCACTCGGTCATCAGACCCCATCATATACTAAATAAAAATATGTTTTATTTTTAAAATAATACTTTTTTATTAAACGAAATTAACTGATATGGAAACGTAATTAATAATTAAAATTAATCACTCATTTAAAAAAAATTCATTTAAAAAATAATATTTAAATTGAAGCAAAAAATTTCAGTTCATCTTGTTATGCCAAATTTTAAAGCTGATCTGGGGAAATGTATTTTAGCGTTGAGTAAATAAGAAAAACAAATCAAATAGTTAGCTTTAAAAATATAGTTTCTTCATTTATGAATAAAAATAAATAGAACCACCTTTTGTAATTAACTCTTAATTTTTTTTTTTAATTTATTTTCAATTAGGAATATTTCACAACTCAGCAGTATATATTCAAATTTTGTGTTAAATAACTTTACACTTGTTAATATTAAATTAGGTTATACATGTTTCAAAACCAGTTAGTTATTTCATGTAAACTACCAATAAACATTTTTTTTTTTAGCACGAGACTTCTCTTACCTTAAGATTTTAATAAATCTTCAATCAAAGGATGTGGTGTTCAAAGCTACTCAATTTATGGGATTTTTTTTTTTTTTTAGTTGCTTTTATTAGTGTTGGTAAAAGGCGACATGCAGATTAAAAATAGGTTCATTACCATATGTATATGGTATCATAGTGTTAAGAGTTGTTAAGGCGTACATTAATGAGAAAACATTTCAAGTGATTGGGAAAGCTTTTCTTATTTTTTTTTTAAGAACATGCATTGCGGCATTAGTGACTCTGAAAAAGGATAAGATTTAATGTTATGTTTTGATATGGAATCAGGTCACAGCAAAAATGTATACTGAAGAAACATCTCTCCATCTCATTAGCTTGAAAATACTGAAAACTGAGCTGCAACCCACGTACCAGAAATGGCCACAATTTAGAGCAGATAGTTCTTTATCTAAATTTTCTCTGTAGTTTTTCATTTAGTAAGCTGAATAGCGAACTGTATATTAAGTTTAAACTTTTATTTATATAGTAAATCAAGCTCTGAAATGTCCGATTTAATATAAAGAATTAATATATTCTTCTAAAATTCTGCCTAGTTTTAGGTTGCATATGAAAAGCATGCGTTGTTCAAAATTGCTAAAATATTTGTGGTATTTTTATCAAGTAGATGGATATTTCGCAACCCGTCTTTCGTGAATTATTCAAGAACAAAAAAATTTAATAGATAAATTTATTTCGTCTTTTTTAATGGTAAAATTCGAGGATGTTCTCAATTGATCTCAAATGAAAAAAGTATCTTCTTTTTTCCATATCTTCCTGTACATAATTACAATAACTATATATTCCAGTATATCATAGTATATATTCCAGTTTCAAGTTACCATAAGGTAATTTAACAACCTTAAAAACTTTTAGTTATTAGCCATCAAAAAGATTTAATAATTAATTTTTTTGATTAAATTAGGAATAGTAAATAAAAAAAATGAAATTAAAATATGTATTTAAAATTAATAAGTAAAATTTCTTTATTCTTATACATTTGATTTACTCGAATCATTTTTTTTTCATATTATGAATTGCTCTCATTTACATTAGTTGTTAAGGTATTTACATTACTGCCTTATGCATTTATATTATGGTTATTCATTATTATAATAATGCATTTACATTTTTTGTTATATATTAACATTATTCATAATGTGCTACATTTACATTACACATAACTACATTAAAATTAGTACTAGTATATTAACATTATACATTATGCATTTACATTCGCTGACACTGTCTGTTACAATCACTGTTTTCAAATGTAATGAGGCTTGATAGGGATTTCGACATTGTGTATAAAGCCTGCTTGGGAGGGAGGAATGTGTTTCCCGGATTTTCTCCCATACAATGCACAGATATGGGAGGGGACCTGTTACTCCCAAAAATATTCCGAGAAGGTACTATCCTTTCTTCACTTTATTATCCTTTCGATGGGCTGTTTGTGGTATACAAAAGTGGAACATGAAGCATACCAATGTGCAGCAAATGTTTCTCACACTATCCTTTCTTCACTTTATTATCCATAGATAGGCTGTTTATGGTATTCAAAAGTGGAATATGAAACAGACCAATGTGCAGCAAAAGAAGGGAAAAAATGGTCCACATATTTATAAAATTCTTTAAGTATAATTCATGAAATATTCCATAATAATATTGTGCTGCAATGTATATTTTAAATTTACGGTGTAGTTATAAGAACAGAAACTTTTGGAGCAAGAATTGTGTAATATAATGAATCTTTATATATAGAGAGAGAGATAGATAGAGATATTCTCATATTAGTTTGTATGAATTCTTTTGACAAATAATACATTTAGTAGAACTATTCTGAAAAAACAATTCAGCAGTTTCTCGACATCTAATATATCTTGTTAAAAACTTACTTATTTTAACTTCGTGTATATTCACACACACACACACACACACACATATATATATACCAAACAGGAAATTTATAAAAACAAAAAAAAAAAAAAAGAAACACATAAATCATTTTGTAAAACAAAATATACAAATATGAGGAAATTGCCTTTTTAAAATTCAAATTATTTTCTTGTTGCGTTTAACATACCAACAATAAATTAAAAAAACATACCAAACAAAAAACTAAAAAAAAAATCTAAACACATAAATCATTTTTATAAATCAAAATGCACAAATATGAAGAAATTGCCTTTCTAAGATTCAAATTGTTTTTCTTGTTGTGGGGTATGAAAGAGCAACGGAAGAATGATGTATGATTTTAAAAAATTGTTGAAACAGCAAAAAATATAAGCAAAATGATTTAATGCTACATTTTCATATCACTTCGTCATTTTAAATGGAAAAAATCTTTACATTTAGTACTACCAAATAGTTAATGGAATTTCTTCAGTTCTAGGTTTATTTCTGAAGTAAGTATGAAAAATGACAAAACAGAAGAATAAAAAAAAGGATTTAGCTATTCAAACTTGGAAAACTTATATCTTATTCTTAAAAAGAACTATGGTACTGACATGAGTAAGCAAATATTATATACAATCTCTTCTACCATTCTGTATGTATTCCAAAACATAAGAACAGAATTTTTTTCATTTGATTTTTTATTACTCACGGCCGTCTTTCAGTATTATCCGCTCATATGTGTAGTATATTCTAGCTGACGTTGAAAGCAAGAGAAAAAAAAAAGTCGTTTATCCTTTGCTCTTTTATTCTAAGAAAAATATATTCTTGCAGCTGTTGTTACAGCACGAATGGGCGGCGTCCCTTAGGCTGAGCTTTCCCATTCACTACTTAACTGTCTTAAGTTACGGCCCAGAAAGAAAAATACATTGCATTTTTCCTTAATAAAAAATCAAACTTTTTTTCCTTTTGTAGCGATCTTCTAAAGTGGTCTTAAAAGTTGGTCGCTTTACTCATTCTTATAGAATTATCTTCTTTCATTTTCTGATTTCTTAGCGCTGTTAAGTTTGCCACACTTTTAGAAGATAGTCATTTGCATTTCTCTGCGAAGGTCACTGTCAAGCAATAAAATTCTTACCAACACATAAAACCAGCTATAAATTGAAAACATCCCATTCAGTTCGGGCATTTATATGGTTAAGTTCAGAAAGAGCCAATTTTAAACTCTTTTCCCTGTCTGTTCTTTATACTTCATGTAATAGTTTGTTGCTGTAGTTTTCGTGGAAAGTTTTATTAATAAGATGAGAAAAGCAAATTGGATTTGCCGAAATTATTTTGTCCAAAACAAAATATTTAAATATTTATAAATGTATCATAAGTTTAGAGCACCAATGGTTAATCGCTAATTTGGTATCTCTTATTGGTACATGGGTTTTCGAGGGAATACTTCATGTAATAGTTTAATGCTGTATTTTTCATGGAAAGTTTTATTAATAAGATGAGTAAAGCAAATTGGCTTAGCCGAAATTATTTTGTCCGAAACAAAATATTTAAATATTTATACAATTTTCACAAGTTTAGAGCACCAACAGTTAATCGCAAATTTGGAATCACTTACTGGTACATGGGTTCTCGAGGGAAGATAATTTTTTTTTATATCTGCCTTTATTTCATGACTATTACATCCTTTCTTACTGGAACAGCAGAACTAGGCAGATTTGGCTCATACTAAAGAGGCCCTCTTAGTATGGGTTAAATTTGTCACAGTTCTAGATACACCTTTTGGAGAGAGAATAATACCATCTGGAAAAACTTTTAAAGCTTAATTGATTGTCATTTGCTTTTTATGTTAGAAAATAAAAATTTCTTGAAAGCTTCAACCTGGCAGTGGTGCTGTTTAAGTGAGAATGTCTATCACAATATCTTACATTCTAAATAGTGTTGTTAGTACTGAGCCCAAGAGGGGAGGGGTGTTATATTATATAATTTGATCGATACCTCATTAACATAGTTAACCTTTATTCAATAAATCAAGTCAATATTCATCTCTTCCCTAAAAACATGCGACTTGATGGCCAATTGGCTAGTGTTCTGGCCTTTGGTACCACATGCTTCATGTTCGGATCTTGGCGGTGGAATGAATGTTTGTTAGTGGTTCGGAATCCAGTAAACTGTAGCTCCCGGTCTAATTAGCCTAAAGCGTGCAAAAAAAAAAGGACCGTAGAGCTACAAACCAAGCCAATCTCTGAAAACACTTTATAGGAAATGATTGAAATGATAATTTTAAAAATGGCTAATGTACAGATGATTTTCCATCTTAAACTCTACCTTTATTCATCAGAATAGTTGCTCTTCACTACGTGTACTGACTAAAGTCAAGTTTCTTAAAAAGCTTATTTTGAGAATGTCGGTATAAGGTTATGATTACATTTTTCTTTTTATATACAAATTCAATGTACATTGGAATGAATTTCTTAAAAATTGAATAAAGTACTTTTATAAGTGCTTTAGTGGCCGATAAATTTTTATTTCAGCGTTGTGATTATAAATAAGACATTTCTACATTTTGCAGTCACAAGTTAACTTAGCCAAACCTGAAATAAATATAACAGTTAAAAATATAATGTTGGCTTATTGGGGAAGCAGTATTTTCCAAAACTGTGCCCTTTGAGAAACTTTGTACTGCCTAACATTTAGTGTTATCAATATATTTTGTTTTCCAAAATATTTTTAAAGTAATTTCATTAATTAGAAATAAAGTAGCTTGTATAAACAAAACAAATTGTAGAATTTTAAGGAACTTTTAGAATGTTGTGTAAATTTCATTAAATTCAGAACAAAAATACTCCTGATAAATGGTTGTATAATTTTGTCCTAATGTATTAAAATATAAATAATTTTTTAAGCAACTAAAATATACATTTTGCAATATTTGTCATAAAATTTCATGAGGATTTGGCATTTTCGAAAAGTTTTTTTGATAAAATAATTTAAGAAATTAAATTTTTAAATATTCTTGCAAATAAAGGAAAAATAAAAAACAAAATGAATAGAAAATTTCTGATACCCAAAACTTTGATTTAATGTAGTACCAAAAAACTAAAAATTATTTTTAATGGGCTATCTATTAAATATTATTTTATACCAAAAATAATTTATTAAAACAAACATTTATTACATATTTAACCCTAGAAATGTTTTTATCGAATTACTTGTTATTATTTCTCTATTTAATTTTGAGTTTGGATATTACTTATTATATTTAAGGTTTTATTACACGATTTATTTTTATAGCTTTATTTTTTCCATTATTAACATTAATAATAATAGCTATGATTGTAAAAGAAATAAATTTAAAATTCGTTAAAAGATTAATTTAAGGATACAAATTTAGTATTTCTTTAGCATATAACCATCATAGAATATATATTTAAATTGATACTCACTACTACTGAAACTCACATACGAAAGGTAAACAGACAATTATGAACATAAATAGCAATAAATAGCAGAAACTCCCAACATTCCTCAAAAGAAATATGAGGAATGAAGTAAGTCAACAAACCACATTCTTTCTCTACTTGTTTCATCAAATAATGTAACAAACAAACAAAGATAGAAAATGGAATTATAAAGAAAGTGCAGCGATGGTATATCCAGACAAAAATAACACCTCGCCATCACTTAACAGACCCAAAGACACTAAACAAAACAAAAAGAGACCCAAGTGTTTTTCCAACAATCATGTCCTCAGTAACAAACTGTCACTACTGATGAACCTTTCTGTTAACCACAATCAGAGGATAATAGTTTCCAAGAGAAATACCACCTCTCCCAAAGTACTTGACGTTGAGTTTTATCCATTATTTTTTTTTTTTTTTTTTATTCTTTGCTTCCTTCTACAGTACTTATCGGAAGCCAGGACGGCCGATCGGTCATCTATTGTCAGGGCAACATAAGACGAATGACTTGCTCGGACAAGAGACAGTTTCTGAAGTTTCGTCGCGTTCTTCTATCCCAAAACACATATACCATCTTCGCTTCATCTTGCTTTTATAGCACTTTTTGAAGTGTCTTCTTCACTTTTTTTTCCTTTTAATTCTGTCTTTACATATCTTTGAATTTCTTTTTTTTTTTTTTTCGGAAATATTCCACAGTAGCGTTCCCTCTGTGTGTCGTGTATTCTTTCTTTTTACTTAAATAAATTCTTCAGCATTTAAAATATCAGAGGGTTATATATATTTTATTTCTTCTACTCATGATATCATTGACTTGTTTCTTTTAAGAAATATGAAAGTGTCACAAACGAGATTAGACATTCTGTCTGTATTGTGTGAAAGAAAGTCGATAGGGTCAGTGCCTCCCCTTCGTAGGTGATAAATTTTGAGCTTAGATAATATATTTGTTAGAAATGTACATAAAGTTTCTCACCTAAAAATAGCTATTTCTTTAATCTGGCTTTGATTTTATGTTGACAAACAGAAATATGATACAGGTTGTATTTTATTTTAAGAATAAATGTAACTGCTACATTATATCTTACCCAATATATTCTTCTACGTATATAAGAAAGGTTTCTAAATTAAATAGTTGAACTTTTATCATGTGGCAATCTCGATGTCATTTAAAAAAATAGAAATTTGAAAAGTGTTTTATTAATTGCATTAGAAAAAATTTTAAGACATTACTTTTAAAAAAGAAACAAAATATCAATCCTTTACTATATTTTATTATCTAAATATTTTAATTGTAAAAATTTTTGTTTAGGTTTATAAGTATTTATGCAGAATTTCTGTAAAGAATACAATATACAGATATCGTAGACATCTGATTTGCAATATAAAAATACTCAAGAAATTTTTGGATGAAAGTGTTAAAATAAAATGTTATTTAATTTTTATTGGTCATTCAATTAATAAGATCCAGTCTATTATATTTAATATAATTACTGCATATTATATTTTGGAGCCTGATGGCCGAGTGGCTAGCGCTCTGGCGCTTGGTGCCATGGGTGTTTGTAGTGGTTCGGAATCCACTTTAAACCGTAGGTCCCGGTTTAATATGATCGTAGAGTGTTGTCTTGAGGTTCAGTCAGTCTTCAGCCCTCGTGGTTTCTCGATAAAGTGAAGCTGCATATTACTCTTAACCATGGACCAGTCGCCTGCGACGGGGTCTCTTGGACCTTGTGTAGGCTTTCCTGTACCAGGGGGATTAGTAACAACAAAAACAGCATAATATGCTGCTATTGTTAACTACAATTATATAATCAAGTATATAAATATTTTAATTGTAGAAATTTTCGTTTAGGTTTGTATTTTTGTGTTTTCTGTAAAGAATATACAGATATCGTAGACATCCGATTTACAGTATAAAAATACTCAAGAAAGTTTTGGATGAAAGCGTTAAAATAAAATTTTATTTATTTTTTATTCATCATTCAATTAAGATTCAATCTATTATATTTAATATAATGACTGCATAATATATACAAGATGCAGTTATTGTTAACTACAATTACATGATTAAGTGTTAAATTTAATAAAAAGAATAATTATTTACTAGAGAAATAAAACACAGGTTGAATGCAAAATTCAGATTTGTAGTTTATGTTTAAAACATGTGTATCGAAATTACAATTTAAAATTTATGTATTTCAAATGCCCTCAATTGTAAAGTAATCTACTCTTATTAATTTGTGATATAACTCTTGTGAAGTAAGTTATATAGATGACACAAATGATATCGAATACGAGAAAAGTTGTGGTATTACATTGTAAGTAATGCTACAATAAGATAGGGGTTATTTAATTAAATAAATCATTTAATTAATTAGATTAGTTAATTAAAAATTAATCACCAACCCTATTTTATGAATAATTAATAATAATGATTTATATTTAAACTTACCTAAACAAAATGAGTTTTTATCTAATAAAATTTGCAAAATCAAATCACGTATTTAGAAAAAAGCAACCAAGAATTCTTCAGGTGTTATAATAATAAAAGTCTTTTTGATGTTTTTTATCTTTTTAAAAAATTAATTGTTCCCACTTGTCTAATAATGATGGATTGAAACATTTTTTAGTATGAGCGAATTTTTAAGATTAAATGGAGAATAGAGGTTCTTATAGGTATATTAGTAATTTGATTGAATATTACATTATTAAAAATGATTAAAATTCATAATAACTGAACTGAAGTTTGATTAATAATATTGACCCATGTTTCATAGGTTAGTTAATTAGTATTTAAAATGTAAATAGCTCTCTATAATATCGTTAG
This sequence comes from Caerostris extrusa, assembly GCA_021605095.1. Lineage (NCBI taxonomy): Eukaryota > Metazoa > Arthropoda > Arachnida > Araneae > Araneidae > Caerostris > Caerostris extrusa. The sequence goes on along the minus strand of BPLR01008780.1, from coordinate 195,738 downwards.
TCTTTAAGAAACAAGAATTTATTTGAATAAAATGAGGAGGTTACGAAATTTATTGAGGAAAGTAAGATTAAAATTCTAGCGCTCTGCCCCTCGATGTCACAGGTTTCGGTTTCGAGTCCTGGGCGCCATGCATGTTTGTAATGGTTTAGAATCAACTTTAAACCGTTGATCCTGATCTAATATGATTACTACTACTACACCACATCACTGTGCCTAGAGCTGAGTTGCCACTATACAGTTTGGGAATGATGTGGGTGAGAAGACGTCTGATTGGGCTCTGTGACGCTCTACAGTCAAATGAGACCGGGACCTACGGCTTAAAGTGGATTTCGAACCCCTACAAATATCCATGTCACCACTGGGACTCGAACTCGAAACCTGTGGTACAAAGCTCCAGAGCGCTGGCCACTTTGACCCCGTTGGTCCCGGTCTAACATGATTGTAGAGGGTTGGGCTGACAACCCTACCCCGTAAAAAGAAAACATCTCATGTTTCGGAATCTGCCAGTAAGCAGACGGCCTTTCGCTCACGATGGGGCTGTTGCGCCATTGAAGAAGAATATTAAAATTATGGTATGTAGTTTATAGACATCTAAAAATTTTGCTTTCTTCTTTCAAAGCAATGTAATTCATACCTAAAAAAAAAATAATTTTTAATAATATGTAAACATTTTTTAATTTTAAATGTTTAAAACAAAACTTTTTTTAAAAATACAAGAATATTGACAAGTTACACTTATACAATGTCACAAATACAATGTCTTTCTGTCAGGTGTCTTAGCAATTTTACCTTGTAATGATACAATAAAAATGACGTCATATGCTCTATGAATTGGCGCAGTAGTCTCCTGAGGTTCTATAAACCACAGGTTAACAAACGCTGGGGCTTAGACTTTTGCAATGAGGGAAGAAAAACATTCATTCATACATCCACACAAAACAGATTTCCGGCTGCTATGTTTATTCGGCAAGTAAGAGCTACTCGCGTTTTGCTCTGATAAGCCGCGTGTGATATTGTTGCCATAGCAACCCTCATTTCCTGAACTATGCCTTACCATCCGGAAGGGATATCCAACCGATCTCGGACCTTAACAAAATTGATCACGGATAAAAAAAATCAACGAAACTCCCTGTAGATCTCATGTTTTTCATTGCTCGCAATATTTTTATGACCTGTGTTGGTCTCCTACAGTTCCTTTCATGTGCGCTATTTCATTTGTTGGAAAACACTCGTTGTTTGTATTACTTTCTCTATCATTTTTATTTAGTTTCCAAATTATATAGAATATATTTGTATAAATTATTATAGAACCCCTTAAGTGACGGACAAGAGTAGTTTTTCAGGATACAATCTTAATTAAAATTGAAATTATTTGAAAAAAATTAAAGTATACGTATTTCATGACAATAAAAATTATTTTTGAAATAATTAAGTGAATTTCTGTGTATTTATGTATAATAATCAAAGTTAATTTTATTAAAATAAATATTTTTCAAGTCAGAAATATAAAAAACCTGGTAAAAACCTCAAATTTGTCAAATATCTTGGTTTACTGGAATTGTGGCTTAGTGGTAGAGTACACATTAGCTTCTAAGAGTACACATTAGCTTCGAGGCAGAGTACACGCTAGATACGAGGCAGAGTACATGCTAGATTCGAGGCAGAGTACACGCTAGATTCGAGGAGAGTGCACGCTAGATTCGAAGGGTACCTGGATTCGAGGCAGAGTGCACGCTAGATTCGGGAGGCAAGTGCACGCTAGATTCGGAGGCAGAGTGCACGCTAGATTCGAGGCAGAGTGCAAGATTCGGGCAGAGTGCACGCTGAGGCAGAGTGCACGCTAGATTCGAGGCAGAGTGCAGCTGGATTCGAGGCAGAGTGCACGCTGGATTCGAGGCAGAGTACACGCTGGATTCGAGGCAGAGTACACGCTGGATTCGAGGCAGAGTACACGCTGGATTCGAGGCAGAGTACACGCTGGATTCGAGGCACTGGATTCGAGGCAGAGTACACGCTGGATTCGAGGCAGAGTGCACGCTGGATTCGAGGCAGAGTGCACGCTGGATTCGAGGCAGAGTGCACGCTGGATTCGAGGCAGAGTACGCTGGATTCGAGGCAGAGTACACACTAGAGGAAGGGTGAGCTGCAGTTACTGCTTTCAAAAACAAGGAATGGCGATTGTGGCACATATATGTGAACTTCTCAAATCATCTGCCAAGTTGTCTGACAGAGATTTAAAGATTTTCTTCCAAATGATACGGAAAGCAATAATCTCTCTTTACTCATTAATAAACTACTCGTTTAATAATAAATGGAATATATAGTACACGCATCCGCTAAAACCCTTAATACATATATAGTTTGTGTGCTCTGAATCTGTTATCCTTAATTAAATGGTGTGAAAATTAAAAATGGATGTCATGTCCTATGTAGACTCTCACTTGCTCTCAGGAATATAAATTATCTGATCAAAAGATGGTGGGAGTAACCTTTACCTGAAAATGTTTTCATTAAAGAAATATAGCTAACTGTTCCATAAATTTATTGGGAAAATACCTTCATGACCAGTGTGTTATTTTTATAAGAAAGAAACTGTATATAGGTTTGGTATTTCACGAGTTGACACTGCAGACAATATGGTTCAATAAGAAATTTAGTTGCAATTTATAAAGACGTTAATCGGAAAAGATCGTGGGTGATGCAAGATGAACCAGCCCAGACGGCACCGAAAGCTGAGATTCATCAAAAAAAGATTATGCTGTCAGTTTGGTGGGATTATAAAGGAATTCTGCACTTTGAACTTTTACCAAGAAACCGAATGATTAATTCAAACGTGTACGTTCAAGAACTCGCCAAATTGAGCGATTCAGTTCGATTCAAGAAAAGGGCCAGAATTGGCAAATCGTAATGGTGTTGTTTTACAGCATGATAATATGCAAAGCATCACACATCTTTTGGTCATTTGCCAAAATTATTGGAACTTGGTTGGGATGTGTTGTCACAGCTTCCATATAGCCCTGACCTTGCGCCTTCAGATTACCATTTATTTCGTTCCATGCAGAACTCCTTAAATGATAAAATTTTTAATGACGCTAATGATGTAAAATCACATTTAATTTATTTTTTGCTGGCAAAAATCAAAAGTTTAATGAACATGGAATTATGACACTGCCTGAAAGTTTGCAGAAGGTCATCCACAAAAACGGACAATACCTAAATTAATAAAGTTATATTTTTAAGCAAAAATTCTGAATTTTTTTCTTATTTAAGATCCGCAAATCACTTAGTTTCCAACCCAATAGGTTTTTAACGATATAATTATTTTGAAAAAGAAGACATTAGTTAATGTTGCCGACAAATTCATCTCCGTAAGTAATGTCAGATAACGTATATAGTAAAAAATATTTTTATAATGCAGCCCCTATTTTAATCTAAATATCTTCATTCAAATAAGTTTTCATGTGGTTAGCTATGAATTATTATTTATATATTTTTAAAATATAACTTTAAATTTTAAAGAGATTCACTGTTTCAAATTTTAAAGTTTTCATCATAGTAAATATTTTTTTTTTTTTTTTTACATCGCTTTGAATATTTTCAAAAGAAATCTTTAGAAATGCAAAGTCTTTACTGCAAATTATTGATGTTACATATTTCCTTAAATATTTTTTTTCTTTCGCAACAATTTCCCACCCACCTAAATCCATAAAAGAAGTTAGAAAAATTGCAATTATTTAATTATAATATATTTTCCATATTTTCAGACAGAACTTAATTGAATATTTGATTCATTACCAAACCCACGAATGATATTAGTATTTGAAATTATATTGTAACATCTTTTAAAATGACAGAATGCATCCCACGAATTTTAATACTGTTTTTTCAGTTAAAATATAACAATCAAAATTAACATATAATTCAGAATTCAAGGCTCAATACAATTTAATTAAATTTTCAAAACTAATACCTTATTTTATCTGAAATGTAGTTTACGATATTTTTATTGATTTCACATACAAATAAATCCAAATCTGAGTTGTACAGAATTAAACACAATGTATTTCTTTCAATAACAGATAAATTTAGAGGCAATACGATTCAATCATCAGATACTTCGATAACACGAATTCTCCATTTAAGATCATGTTGTCGAAATAATACCGAAACGTGACCGGAAAGTATTTTGCGAGTATCTTAGCAGGATCTCAGATGCAAGAAAGACTCTTTTGTAAGAACTAGAGAATAGTGAAAATGATCGTATTCAATCTAAAAGAACACTCTTATGAAAATTCTTTGGCAATAAGCACTTGCTAATGTTCATAATTCTGAAAACTTCCGTTTTTTTTAATTGAATAAGATTTAATTGATTCTAATATTATAAAGAATGATTTATTTTCAAAAGTAAATAAATATACTTTTGACTGATGTCAAAAAGCTACCGAAAAATAAACTAGTCAAAGTTCATGTACATTATATTATATCTAATGACAATAAATTCTTGCTAATATTAATAATTCTGTAATCTTTTCTTTTTTAATAAGAGTAATGGATTTTAACATTATAAAGAATGGTTTTAGTTTCTAAAGTAAATAAATAAAATTAAATAAATATAAACTAGTCTAATAAATATAAACAATAAACTAGTCTAAACTTGTAATATAAACTATAAATATAAACATATGTCATTAGATATGTACATAAGTTCATGTACATATCTAACGACAAAAAAAAAAACTCTAGTTAATATTCATAATTCAGAAATCTTTCCTTTTTTTAATAAGAGTAATTGATTTTAATATTATGAAGAATGGTTTAATTTCTAAAGTAAATAAATAAGATTGAAGAAATATAAACTTAACAAAGTTCATTTACATTATATCTAAATTTTTTTAAAAAATTAAGCTTGTAACAATGTTGTAACAATTCTTTAAACATTTTAATTTAATAAATCATTGCTTGAAAATATCTATACAAAATATAACACAAAATTTCGTTAATTCTTTATCCAAAACAAAATACTAAATTCTAGTAACAGTATATTGAAAGATGGAAAACAAGTTTTTGATTTATGAAAAAGGGTTTTAAAATATTAATTTGAAAATATTTTAAATTTCACAATCAAGGCAAAAAATGATTTAAAATTGTACTTTTTTTCTGCTTCAGTAAACAGTACTAAAATTATTTCATTTTAGAAATTCATAACAAAAATTTATTTTTTAGCCAATTATTTTGGAATTAGAACTAATTATTTAGAATTAAAAATTAATTAGACTTATTTATTAAATAAACAAAGTACAAATAAATCCGATAAAGCAGAATTTAATTCTAAGCGAAGAAACATAAAAAAAAATCCTGAAAACACGCAGAATTTTTTTTTTTAGTTTCTATGCGTAATTTATTCATATTTTTAAATAAGTTTAATTGGAATTCCAAAAATGTTAGATAGACAAAACAATAAATATTGAGTTTCATTCCTAATTCCTCAAATTGTACTTTAAAACACTTTTTATTCTTTTAGTCAATTCAAAAACATCACGATTGGAAACATAAACGCGTCAAAAGGAAGTATAATTGACTTCTGAATTGATGATGATGATGATGAATGCCAGATAATTAAACCCAAAATTATTTTTAAATCATTCTTAGAGGTAAAGGCGCTTGGATCTTTTCAAAGGCACATAAATATGCTTACATCTAAATCGTGATTCATTCTACTATAGCATTATTTCATGTGATCCTCGTGATTGCCTTATTTTATTATACACAGTATATATATTCTATAAAGTGGAAATCATCCATTGCCACTGTTATGATATACCAGTAATTTGCACTTTAACAGACGATGAATGAGCACTTCAGTCTCGAATAATGCTGCAACATAATGCCTTTTCATGAATGTTATGTCACGAAGTTTGTAATGTATGCGAGAAACTCAAGTACTTGTATTTCAACTACAATAATTGTATGATACAAATAAAACACAAAAGATATTCCATTCATATGTCTCATTGTGGATTATAGATTTCACTCTTCTGTACTGGTTAATGAGTGGTAACCAAACAAATTTTTTGATCTTGAAAATTTATTGATGGTGGGCTTTTTTCAATTAAACTAAAGGAATATCAGGTTTTTGTTCGATAAATTTGTTTTGTTAGACATGTTCTGCACGAAGATAATGCATCATATATTTTTGTTTTTGTTTTTAGGCCATTTTTTTTCACGAATCCGCATACATTTTGTTCATCTCACAAATGAAGAAAAAAAATTCAATTTTTTTTGGCATCATGTTATTTTCGTGTAAATTACATTTTTAAAATTTATAGTTTTCATTCAACCAGCTTATGTCTTTTAAGTCGAAAGAATAATATATAAAATTAGAATAATTAGAATAATAGAATAATATATTAAATATTTGTATCAAAGAAGTATTTATTAAATGCAAAAAATACAAAATGCTTGAAATTTTTATAAAATTATTATTATAATTTTTATAATAAAGAATTTTTATAAAAATAAATATCATCACAACGTTATAGAAAATGTAGTTCTCAGAAATAATTTGTTTCGTAAATGTGAAAATCATTAATCATTGTCTATACTATTTTTCAAAAAATTTATTAATTGAATGACTATAGCTTTGGATTAGTTTTGGATACCTTCAATTTTTCTCAATTTAATAGGATAAAACTAAAGAAATTTTACAAAATAGTAAATAAAATTTAAAAAAATACAAAATAGTAAGATAAAATTGAAGAAATTTTAAAAAATAAAGATCATCCCAACGTTATAGAAAATGTCATCCTCAGAAATAATTTGTTTCGTAAATCTGAAAATCATTAATCATTATCTATTCTATTTTTCCAAAACATTAATAATTGAATGATAACTATAGTTTTGGATAGGTTTTGATACCTTCAACTTTTCTCATTTTTTTCGATGGTCTTTTAAATGAAGATATGACTTAAATTTTTAAGAAAACCATAAAAAACTAAGAATTAGGGATTTATTTTTTGTGTTAAGAATGACTTTTACAAAATTATTTGTAATGTAAAACTAAAAAATAAACATTTCTCTTGGAGGTACAACATACTACTAAACTATTTAATCTTTACAACTATTATTACTAGTTATTATTTAAAACTAAAACTACATATATTTTATAAAAACTCTTTTTTTTTTTTTTTTTCTTTAATAACCAATGACTGTTAACAAAAATTCACTCTCTTAGTATTAACCATCTCTTTTACGTAGAGTTTAAATATTTTTATGTTATCTTGTCTAACAGCAAAAAGTGCTGGTGTTTATCATTTGAAAAACTTATATGTCAGAAGTTATGATATAATAACTATATGCATTTTTAGGTTGCAATATTAATGCTCTGCCCTTTTCCTAATCAGTTAATGTATCGCAGATCAATAATAAGTTTTTTGGATTGAAGGAGATGCTATCGTAAAACTTGCATTAAAAGTACTTTGTGTATCATCGAATAACAGATTTCTCCGAGTTCATTTTTTCTCTTGTTTCAAATCAATCACAAAAGATAACAAGTTGAGAAATAAATTATTACTTTTGTCTAGATAGTATGGAGCATAATTCTAAATGAACCATTAATTCCAAACGCTAAAACTAATGAAAAAAAAAACAGCTATTTAAAAGATCAATTATTGATAATTTTTGAACCTAAACAAAAGAATGAATAACTCTGGAAACAAAGTCTTTGAATAGTATTCTGAATTTATACATTCCTTTTGTGATTCAAGAATGCATTGATACCCCATTTGGGGACAGGCTTTCAACGAAGAGAAATAGTAAATTTGAAAATTATATTCATCTAAGCATTAGAAACAGTTTCCATCGACGTTTTCAAATTTTCGTTTCCATACTGATTTGCATAAGCTTTATAAGCCATGTCACATAATTCCTTTTAAAATGCATGGAAATTTCGAATTATAACAAGAGCTTTTAGAAATTCCATGTAGTTTACAATTCATAAAAAAGCTTCTTTTTCAATGCATATTATCCTCAATTTAAAGCTGCTCCAATGAATAACTTCTAAAAGCCACATAATCTGAGACCCTTGGTTTAAGGTTGTTCAGAAGTGGAAGAACAACAAAACAAATGCAGTCATTGAGGGCATTAATGGAAATGGAAAGCCATTCACATAAGTCAGTGCTTTACGATAAGCAAGCAGCAATGGAGTTGAAATCTTTTCCAATTAGCCAAAAGACGAAGTTTCAAAGCAGGACAGTGTTAAATGGCATGTGAAGACACTGAGCTAGAAAGACTGAATTCATCAGTGACTAGCAAGCATGTTGTATTTTATACAGCGCAGTTTTATGTACTAAGAATAACAGTTCTAATTAATTGATACCATTTGCTAATTGAAACTGGCTTTCTGATTTTGCTACCGAAGTACTTACTATTAATAGGTTTTCCGATAATTACAAATATTTACGCTTTCATATATTTTAAAAAGAATTTAAATAAAATGTAGATGGACGTATGATAACTGAAATACATATTTTCCCTAAACATTTATTGAAATAAATAATCTAAGGCACATTTTAAATGAATTTCATAAAAATGAACTATTTAAATTTGAAACAAATTTAAACAAAAAACAGTTGTGCTAAATTCAAAGAAATTTAAATAGTTCATGTATAATAATTTTTAATTCCTTTTCTAAAATCTCAATTATTCCAATGAAATGTACTGAAACGAACGAAAACCTACAAGCGATAAATTCAAAATCCTTTTTAGCCCAAGTTTTAAGAACAGGCACATTTTCAAGATAATTTCTTCAATGCTATTTGAAAACTCAAGAAGTTTCCCATAGTTTTTAAAAAGAGCACAAAGAATATTAAGAGTTTCCAATTTAGGTTAATTTATAGAAATTGAAATATTGATACACCACTATAAAAAAGTGTATAAGTTTTTTGAGTTAAATATCTTTTATCAAATCGAAAATTTCTTCATATTCTATTAATTAGGCTTCAAATATTTTCTTAATATCTCAAATTCTTATTATTTAAATGTATTTATTAAGTTGCAGACGTAACTAAAATTTAATTTGAATATAGTAAACGATTGTGCACTCTAAAATTTCTCCTCTTTGACTGTGTTAAAAATATTACATGTTTATAAAATTCTATCGATGTGCAGATAGCTAGAAATATTATTTTATCACATTCCAATTATTTCTAGCTACAATTGAAAGAGATCGATGTATACAATGTACTAAATACGTTACATACGTAGCAGAACATTCAAAGCATTCTTGCAATATTCTTTTATCACGTTCCAATTATTTCTAGCTACTATTGAAAAAGATAGATATGTACAATGTATATACGTTACATACGTAGCAGAACATCCAAAGCCTTCTTGCAATATTCTTTTTTATCGTTTACCTATTATTTCCAGCTACAATTAAATATTTTTTTTCATCATATTCCTAATATTTCTAGATAGATGTATACAATGTAAGTAATGTTACATATGTAGCAGAACATTCAAAGCATTCTTGCAATATTATTTTATCACATTCAACTTATTTCTAGCTACAATTAAAAAGAGATCGATGTATACAATCTAAATACATTGCTTTGAATGTTCTGCTATGTATGCATTCTTGCAATATTCTTTTTATCACGCTCCAATTATTTATAGCTACAATTGAAAGAGATCTATATATACAATGTAAATACGTTACATATATAGCAGAACATTCAAAGCATTCTTGTAATATTACTTTATCACATTCCAATTATTTCTAGCTAAAATTAAAAGAGATCGATGTATAGAATTTAAATACTTTACATACGTAGCAGAACATTCAAAACATTCTTGCAATGTTCTTTTATCATATTCCCATTATTTCTAGCTACAATTGAAAGAGGAACAGCTTACTACAAGCGAATTAAATCACAAAGTGATGTTCCCTAAAAATAATGAGGAACGTTCAACGGCAGCACATCCATTACATAAAAAAAATTCCTGCACGATAATTGAGTGTCTTGCAAAGTGTTAAATTAGCGTCATAAATTGTCAAGAATTATCGCTTCGACTTTGCTCTTTAATGACCTCCCATTCACTATTTCATCACCTCACCATGTTTCTTGTTGAAACGGTGCTCTTTCCGTTCATACATTTAATTTGTTCCCTATTCAAGATCGTAGTTTATTGAACTCAATGTTTTTTAATTTAATTATACCAATGAATTCTATCTAAATGAGCGACAAAGTCCAAATGATAAATTCAAAACTTTTAGGTGCCGATTGTTAAGGAAAGATAAATTTCGAGTTAATTTTCTGTGCCAATACTAAATCACGAAGAAGTTTCCAATAGTTTTAAGAAAATGCATCAATAAATGAATATAATTAAGGAAAATTTTCGATTTAGATTAATTTAGAGAAATTGAAATATATATAAAGAAAATCTAAAAACGTGTATTTATAACGAACATAAAAATACTGTTGTATTGAGATTTTTTTTGAATTATTTTTCTGAAAAAGTACATGCAAAATAATTGTGAAATAAAAAAAAAATTAATAAATACATGTTTATTTTAAATTGTAAGTCTTTTGCAAAATAATTTATCAGAATACTTAATTAAGTAAATTTGAAATAATGCATATTATATTTACATAAAAGCTTAACTTTATTCGATAATCATTAGTTTATATCATTAAAAATACAGTTCTTAATTATTATATAAAATATTTTTAAGTAATATTTGCTTTTTATAATATTTTTTATATTTCACCAATCCACAAAATTAATCTTATTTTATTTTCATTCACATTTGTTAAAATTTATATAAAAACAATATCTTTTTTGAAATTGTTTTGTTTTCATTTACATTTGTTAACAATTATAGAAAAGCAATTATTATATCTTTTAATTATATTATGCAAAATTATTTCCTAGAAATACTGTTTTTATCAACCTCATCGAAAGTCATTTTGTTTATTAATGAGATTTATAACTAAAACTAGTAGAAAAAAACACAAATGGTTTAATGAATGTTATATAAATCTACTTTTAATTCAATTGTTAATGCTGACTTAAACTTATTAGATACGAAACAATGTCCCTTTTTAATCAAATGAATAAAAACCTTTTCTTTAAATTGTACGAAATTTCTGACAAAAGTGTCACTGTACAAAAATTTTTCATATTTGAATAATGGTATGTAGAAAGACATATATTTTATAACAAATGTGTAGATATTTTGTATATACATATAGTATTGTATAAATATTTTATAATAAAGGTTTAAATTTAACTAGTTTTAAAATCCTTATGTGAACAATGAGAAAATTTGTTATGGTGGATTAAAATTTTTGCTTAATGATTTTAATTAATTTTGTGGTTAAAATGCAAAATTTATCTATTAAATATTCCATTACATAAAGGTTTTTATATCTTGAAATATTAACTTTTATATCTTTACTATTCTCATAGATAAATTGAAAACAAGCTGGTTGGTTTAATAGCATGCTTTTCAATTATTAGCTAATTTTAATTTATCTCAATTTTCTGACTCGTTTCTTATATTTTATTTAAAAATACGTTTATAGTATTGTTAAAAGTTTATCATTGAAAATATTGCATTTTTCTAATGGGTTTATTTCTTCAAATAAATATTTAGATAAATATTTTAAATTAATTAAATTATAATACCATAAAAAATTTTAACTATAATGCTATACTTTTTAGTAATAAAATTTCTTTCTGTTGATTCAAGCTGTATATTTTTTTTTTTTTTGCAGGGATTTGAGTTGGAACAAGATAAAAGAACTAAGTGAGGGTAGATTTGTAAATCTAACACGCCTCCAAGAACTGTAAGTAATAAATAATTTATAAGTAAAATTTTCAAGAAAAATGATAAATTCAAAATTGTTTAACTTTCTATTTTATTTTCATTTTGCTTCACTCCTACTGACGTGCTCTGAATTTTATCGTTATCATAGGAATGATTAAAAATTAAGTAATATTAAAATAATAATTAATAGATATTTATATTAAAATAATTACTAATAATATAATATAATAAAATCCTTTAATATATTAGTCACCTTCAAGAAAATAAGAAGGTATTATTGCAAATGTAAAATGATAGTGATTATACTTATATACACTATGTTTTTACTTAAATTATTTCGGATCTAATTTTCAATTATAAAAATTTGTAATAATATTTATTAATAACCATACAGGATATACATTATAATAATATACAAGATGTCAGGGCTAAAGGTTACCAAACGTAGCATCGTATACCAATGGCTGGAAGCACCATTTAAAATAATTTATTAGAGTACTCCGTTAGCATTTATAATCACCGAAAAAAATATTTTCTCTTTTATAAAAAAAATTATGAATTATCATTAGTAATAGTTTAAGCCATTACTGTTTTTGATGCTTTTAACTCTATATAAAAATCGAGAAAAGTTATAATTATATTTTGATATAGGTTGAAATATTTTTTTTTACACAATTTGGATAACTTACTTTAGTAATTAATGAGAAATTATTAATTAACAAAATACTGAAATTAAAAAAAAAAATTGAACTATTTAAAATTGCACACATTTTCATAAAACTGTATGTTTACGTTTATATTGCTCAAGAAAGGATACCACAGAATCATGAATATCAGTTTTTGCAATGTAATTTGAATGTAATTGTTCTTCACAATTGTAAATTATCAGAAATTTATTCCCCCAAGTTAATTTGACTGAATTTTTATAGTTAAAACTAACTTTTAACTTTGATAAATTTTATAAATAATTTTTAGTTTATAACCAGTTGCTTATAAAACATGACACTCAAAAAGCATTTTACTTGATAATTCACATAAAAGTAGGAATTTACTTAACTGCTTGATTATTCTCATAATGTTCATAATTTTCTTAAATTAAGAAGATACAAATAACCAGTCAATCATATAATCTGTTCTCCTCTCCTCAATATAATTTATTAACTAGAGTTAAAATTTCAAAAGAATTTTTATATTCAAATGACTGTTAGAGGGATTTACTACAGTTTTCAGATGTCTGTATTATTCTAGTTCCACACAAGTGATTTAAATTTCAAGAAAGAAGTAGCATTTTGCTAAAATAAATTATCGCTATAAAAGAACAGACATTTTAAGAGACTGTAAATATAAATATATATTGAAATAAAATTTTAATTTTTAATAAGCTAAAAGGTACTACTACTGTTACTCAAAATAGTAAATTGGTTTTTTTTTTTTTTTTTTTTTTTTATAAGATAGTTTTACTTTGAAGGGTAAGTTACGAACATCCGTCTTTGTAGGTCCTCTATTAAAAATGAATATGGACTAATTATAGCGAAGATGATATACGAGTACGTGCTTGGAATTTAGTTTCAATGAAAAAAGTTGCTATGGTTGGAAATGTACTTTCAGACCACTACAAAATAGATTTTTAAAGAAGGCCATTGTTCAAAATAGTGATATTATCTATATTTAAAAAGTTTTATTAAAAATATTCTTATATTTGAAAAATCATCCTTTATTAATGCTTAAGATCCCGCCAATTAAATTTTAATATAAATTATTATTACGATTAATAGAACTTCGTTTAGGAAAATTGATGCAGATCTTCTAATTACAACTAATAAAATATTAAGCTATCTTAAAAGTTTAATAGTGTAACAAAATATTTAAAATTAAATTATCTACTCTTTACATTTAAAGTGCAAAAAATATGTTCCATATGTGTTTCAGCCGTAAGCAAATTTTTTATTAGTAGGATCGGAAATAACATAAGTACAGTAAAATGATAACAAATCTGATAGTTCTAATGTTATTTCTATATTTCTATATGCATCTAGATTCCATGTATTTTTGAAAAAAATATATTTAACATAGAATTCATGCAATATATAAAAATCACCAGATTAATTATGATCTGAAGATTTATGGCGAACTAATTTCAAAGCAGCATTATATAGAAGTGATTTGTAAATTTTTATCATCAGTCTTTAAACATAAATAGATATTTTTTTATACCTTGATTATTATTTTTCATGATATTCAAAGAATAAAAATTCAAAACAATTTTTAAAAAATTGTAATGCAAGTAAATTTTATAAATTTAAACTATTAAAATATTGCGCATTAAAAAAATAAAAATAGAATATTTAAAATGGATTTTAAACTGTATTTATAAAATATCATTCAATTTATAGAAAGCATAATTATGTTTAACTCAAAAGGTTTACAAAAAAAAAAAAAAAAAAAAAAAAAAAAAAGAAAAGTATGGAAATCATTCTACAGTGACAGAAAAGATATTTCAAGACATTTTCCACGAAAACTCATTTTTTTTCAGGAATATCGCCAACAATCTTCTTGAATTCATTCCTGAGAAAGCATTCCTGAAACTGTCAACTCTTCGCACATTGTAAGCAATTTTTTTTATATATTTCCATCGTATTTTCAATACAAATTTATTCACATGTCTCAACGCTTTGTATAAAAAATATAAGTTATTTGTTTTGAATTCTTTGAAACCTGTCTGAAAATTCAAATTACGCATAACAATATTTTCCGGATATATCTGATTTCCTTTTTAGTTTTGGGTCTTTTCAATAAAGTTTATCAACAACCTTTAAAAATGCAGTTCATTCTGTTTATTTCAGATTATTTTAACAAGGTTTATACTACTCTAAGTAAAGTAGTATAAACCTTGCTAAAATAATCTGAAATCTACTTTATCTATAATCTTAAATCTACTTTTTATATTTCTACTTTTTAAATAATCTACTTTATTTAGAGTAGTATAAACCTTGCTTAAATAATCTGAAAATAATACACAAATAATATACTATATAAATTCACTATACATTATATACACTATATTTTATCATTAATTTCACCCTTAATTTTCAACTATTTTAATATTTTACAAATAAACTTATTCAATTAAAGTAAAGTTCTGTTGAAGATGGACATAAATCTTAAAGTCTACATAAAATGTAAATAATGAAAAAAAATGTATTTTTAAATTTCATTTTATAATTATATATTTATTTTCTTCTTCAGAATATTAAAGTTATTAAAAAAATTTATCCAAAATTCACCGAAATTATTTTATTAAATAAGTTAAAACTTTATTCTATAACTAAATGATAGAAAAGAATATTTTAAGTTCATGATTAATCAATAAATAATTACAAAGTTGAACAAAATACATTTACGAACTGTAAATCTTATATTAACCAAGTTCAATACGCAGATTATTCTTTAACAAAATGATCTCCTACAAATTACAATCAAATATATTAAACAATTTTATTCTTATATAAAAATTTCTGTTCTAATTTTAGGAACAATATTATTGTGAAACTACCAAGCATATTTAACCTTTCGATTCATTGTTAAATTAATATTACCCTTTAAAAAATAGATATTATATCCTAAATGACTGCAATTTGTATCATTTAATGACTTTTTTTTTCATCTGTAACTTTATATTTCACATTGAATGTCACGATATTCATCTCTGACAGTTAGAAAAGATAATTATTGTCTTCTGAGAGTGTTTTCTACCTCGCATATAGGTTGGATGTGGTTTGTCGCTCTACGGCCACTTTATCCACACTTTAGGTTAATTAGACCAGGGCCTACAGTTTAACGTGGATTCCGAACCACTAACAAACATCCCTGCCACAGTTCGGTATTCCAGGTTCAAATCCTGTCGGTGAATAGGATTCGAACCTGGAATACCGAACTGTGGTACCAACGGCCAGAGTGCTAGCCAATGAGCCATCAGGCATGTAGGAGAAAACCCGAAAGCTTCCATCAGACAATCCAAGACAATGCGAAACTCTCTACCCCAAATCAACTCTTTTTAAAAGCCGTAATTTCAACGCATGTTATCAGGGGGATATTGAACCCTCGTCCATTAACATGCTGGCTTGAGCACATTACCACTTGCCAACGAATTGAGCATATCTTCAATATAAAATTGAATCTATAATTTATTAGAGATATAAATAATAGATTCAATTCTAAATAATGAAATGATGAATAATGAATAATGAATTCAATTCATGATGAATTCAATTCATGAATTCAATTCTGAAATAATGAATTCAATTCTAAATGTATCATGTATCTTAAAATTCAAGTGTCGAAACTCATTTAACAATCTGAACAGATTCTTCAAGATATACTGTTGAAGAAATATTAAATTTACGGTCACTTTAAAAATACACACTATAAATTATAGAAAAATGACAGTTGTCATTTTTAAACAAGAAGAAAAGATTACATTTAAGGAAGTTATTGACGGGAGTTTACAGTCATAAAAGCAGTAAGGACTAAAAGAGAAAATAAAACTCAATTCCAAATGAAGCTTCTTCTATTTGCTATCATTTCAGTAAAAGTCCCCAAGAAATGGTCGACAGAAATAAAGTTAGAAATAACAGTTTTTATCTAGGATCTTCCTGTCATAACTTGTAGAATGTTCTTTATGAAATTGTAGCGCCTCTTGTTTACTGTGCCATAGATGGAAGCCTTCCATTATTCATAAAATATTCATTCGATTGGCTTTTTTATTCACTTCATGAATACTTTAGTACGAAATAAAATGTACTATTCTTCTTGTAGTTCTTTCATCTCGCTACATAAATTTGAAGCTAAACTACTTTTTCTAGTGTGAAATTATTAATTTCGAGTACTCCACATAGCCAAGAAAAACAAAAATATTTAAAATAACCATTCAATTCGATTTTTCCCTCACTTTATGAATACTATAAAGAAAAAAGAAAGGAAATACATCATTTTTTATAGTATTTCTCTTATTTTTAAGCTAGAAAAAAAAATACTGTTATAAAATGTGCTGTACTGAAATAAAATGTACTGTTCTTGTAGTTCTTTCATCTCACTACATAAATTTGAAGCTTAAACAACTTTCACTAGTGTGAAATTATTAATTTCGAGTACTCCACATAGCCAAGAAGAAAAAATATTTAAAATAACTATTCAATTCGATTTTTCCCTCACTTTATGAAATATTTATAGAAAAGGGAAGGAAATATATCATTTTTTTTTATCGTATTTCTTTTATTTTTAAACTAGAAAAAAAAATGTACTGTTATAAAATGTACTGTACTGAAATAAAATGTGTTGTTCAACTGTACTGAAATAAAATGTATTGTTCTTCTTGTAGCTCTTTCATCTCACTCTATATAAATTTGAAGTTAAACAACTTTTTTAATGTGAAATTATTAATTTCGAATACTCCACATAGCCAAGAAAAACAAAAAATATTTAAAATAACCATTTAATTCGATTTTTACCTCATTTTATGTATACTTTAAAGAAAAAATAAAAATATATAAATTTTTCCTTTAGTATTTCTCTTATTTTTATAAGTGCATTCATTTGCATATTGTTCCCTTGAAAAATGTATAATTTTAGGTATTCCAAAATAGAGAAGATTAATTTAAATCTAATCCATAGATAAAAAACACCTAATTTATAGGTATAAATAGATCCATATCGAGAAAAATATTGTCTATGAAATACAAAAATGAACGCGTTATAAAGGATGACTTTAGAATTCTTAAATTTCTCAAAATTTTGCGGATATTTTTGAATAAATTTACTTTTCACTGCAAATGTAGGAATTGTTGTATTTGTTTTTTTTACCTTGCATTTTTTTCTTATTGACATTTTTGAAAATGAAATGTAAGGAATAAAATACAGAAATAGTGGACTTCCAAAAATAAAGTACAAAAACTGCTGAACTAAAAATCTTAAAATAAAATATTTATTACATCTATTTAATTTGAATTTATTTATAAATTTAAATAATTTATTAAAATTATTAAATTTTTAAACTTCATCTCATAAATTATCAAAATAAATTATTAGATTTTAATTAATAAATTTATTTTAAATGGAAATTTAAGTTCAGTTGTTTTAATTTCCAAGAATTTCTTTTCTTATTAAAAATCATGCTGAAGAAATTTAAAAATTATTTGAATCTATGGGATTTATACAAATTTCATTAAAGATAACAGAATGTGCATTTCCATACTCATATATAAAAACCTTCTTTTAGAAACCCTCCTTTAATAAGTAATTTACATACAATTTTAAAAAAATAACAGTATGTAATCATCATGTACCATGTATTGATTTTTTTAAAAATACAGCAAAAATTTTAAAAGAATGTAATCATGCGTTTCTTCATTTTTACTAATAGAGAAGTTAAAACTTCACATCTCTTACTAAAAATAAATAAATAAATTTAATTCTTCATATTTTCATAAAAACTTTAACTGTAAGAGACCCATAAAAAGTTTAATGAAAACTTAAAACAAAAAAGCTCTGTTACAAGAGATTAATCTGCTTTCTTTAAAAAAAAATAATAAAATTCCATTACTTATAATATTTATTGAGTTATTACTTAATAAAAATTCGAATTTTTCGTTTATGAATCTCTAGTCAACCGTAAATTCTGATACAAGAAAAAAAAAATTTTAAATAAGGGCTCAATTTTTTTTCAACAAAACTTCAACAATATATTTTTTTCTGTTGCATAGTTAAACTTTTTTTCTGTCAGATTACTTTTTGCTTACTTTGTTTTATAGCAATTTTTCTTTTCTTCAAAATTTCAAATAACAGCGGCAGGATACATTTCCTTTAGAATATTTAACGAACCATAAAAAAACAGTTTTTCAAGAGAATTATTATTCTTATTAGTGGTGCATAAAAACTTATATTACATTCTTTCATAATTATGTTCCTTTAATTTTGAAAAAAAATTACACAATGCCTACGAAAGTTTATTAACTGTAAATATACAACAGAAATTAACCAGAAACATACACACAAAAAAAAATCCAAAATGCTTAGTTGTGCTAGTTAAACTATATAAATTATTTCAATTACTAAAATTTTTAATTAAAGTTCTTCAATTTGAGTTTACGTAATTCAACGCATTTTATAAACAACGTGAACAGTAGCATTTAATTAATATTCATTAAAAAAAGTCCCTTTTGTCATTTCAATACCATGCCGATGAAGCAGAAAGACAAAAATTAGCATTAATTATCAATCTAACCCGCCTCGTGACTCATAGTGGAAGAAAGAGCAAAGTTTAAATTCGCTGGTGGCGTGCTTTGCAATCATTGTTTACAGAAACGAACAGACTCCATGAGGATTGTAGCGATATGAGCATATCGCATAGGCTATCGCGCAGCTTGAAGTTAATATTCCAGAATTTATAACTTAAGAGGGTCTGATGGTCTAGTGTCTGGTGCTCGGTGTCACAGATTTCGGATTCGAGTATCGCCGGTGTCATGGATGTTTGTAGTGGCTCGAATCCACTTTAAGCCGTAGATCCCGGTCTAATAAGACTGTAGAGCATTCGGCATAGGACTGACGACCCTATGCCGTAAAGAGTAAGCATAAAGGAGCCAAGTCAAACTTCTACCTACGGGTCCTCCATCACAACAGAAGCTACCCTTCTTTCCTTCCTTCCCATGAGACCACACGTTCTTGGACTTGGTCTAGATGTTGCTGTCTACCAAGTGGGATAAGAAACAACAAACATGACTTAAGACGTGTAATTTTGGGGCAATTGCTCTCAATATCCTGCCAAAAAGCAATAACTTCTATCTACCTGTCAGGGACTGTCTGAAGTATACAATATGGAACACATCGCCATTAGTGTTAAAAAATATCAATTAAAAGTCGACTTACTTTTTAAAATAGGTACTAACATTACCATCCACTATCTTCTACAGAATTTTAAAATCACTAGTTACATTATAGTAATTAGATCTATTTTTACGTAGCATATTTTTTATACGCTATTGATCGAACAGGATGCAATTCCAATTATCATATAAATATTTCTTTCTTTTGACTAAAACAATATTTTCAATTTTTTTGTCTGGTTCATGTCCCTGGTTTTAGTTTGGGATTAGTTTTTTTTTCCAATAATTATATTTTGTCCTTTATCATTTTCAGTTTTTAAAACGGCTTCAATAAATTTCTGCATTAAAACCTGATTAAAAAGTTTTTATTTTATTGATTGTATAATAACACATAATAATAATAATTTATTTCAGACATTTACAGAACAACAGATTTCGAAGCATTCCATCAATTTCTTTCGTACCATTAGTAAATTTGGAAAATTTGTAAGTATTAATTTTTATATTTACTAATTAAAACATACTCAATAATTAATTAGTTATGTATGGTTTTATTTTTATCAACAACTACTTAATAATTTTTTTAAATAGTACAACACAATTATAGTTATAAAATATTTATATTTTTGTATGTTTCGTAAATTTTAGGTATTTAAGTTACAACAACCTTGTTCAACCATCTGAAGATTCTTTTGCATCTCTGCCACGTTTGCAAAAATTGTGGCTTGATGGCACCAATTTGTTCGAAGCTCCCATCAAATCTTTGCTATCTCTCACAAAATTGGAATCCTTTGTAACTATGCTCATTTTATATTAGTTTAAAATGATTTTAAAATTACTTGATGAAAATAACTTCTAAAAGAACTTGTAAACAGCTAGAATATTACAAATTAATTAAAATATTCTTATTAAATCTGTGCATACATCTGTATTTAAAGTTAAGATGCAAAAATTAAAAACAGCATCAATATGCTACTTTCAAATTCTTGTTTTACAGCTGTTTTGCTTTAACTATTTTGCAAAGAATATGAAATTAAAAAAAATAGACGAAAAAATGAAGAATAAATAAGTATTTCTTTTAAATGTTAGTTGAAATCATAAATGAGTATTTAAAAATAAATCACTTTTTAATGTTAGTTGAAAACAAATAGAAGCATTGAAAATTTAAATCGATTTAAATATCTTAGAAAATATGCATTTCACAATAAAACAGGCAGAAATAAAAATTATATATCACATATTTATCAAATAAATAAAATAAATTTTTATTTATTGTAATTTTTTTTTATAGAAAGTTTTCATTTTATATTAGTTTATTTTAATTTCATTGTAGCTTTATTATTTTAAACATAACCTTTATATTACTGCAGCCTTTCAATCTATATAACTACTACAAAAATACACAATTGTAGCATTAGATTTTAATATACTTAAAAACCTACAGAATCACTTTTTTTTTTATTAAATAATTGATATAATTTCTTTGTTTTTTTTTTTTTATATATATGATCATTAATTTTGTAATATATATTTCGTATTACATGTGATATAAATTTTAAGATCACTGTATCAATCACTTTAGAATATGACTAAACAAAAGAATCCTTATTTATACATGTATCCATAAATCTCCACTCTTATCTATGGCAGAAAATGCTTTTCTCGGAATCATCAATATAACGCATCATCTCTAATGCTAATCGCTTCTCCCAAAGGGAACCCATCAGCCTACAGAAAAAATCCTTTTTCTTATCAGTTCATTCTTTCCTTCCCATGCTTAATTACAAGTGCTTAACATTAAGAAATGGATCTGATCTAATCTCAAGTGAAGCATAGGCGGATTATTCCAGGGTTATAACTGATTTCTAATCCTTAAAATTATTGCCTTCTCAGCAGGAGTTTTACTTTTTATCTACAATGGTTTAGTTCTGTTCTAGCCCTTAACTTAAAATTTTTTACATAACGGTAATTTTCTCCGAATAATGTTAATGTATATAGGCAAAGTTTGAATAATATTCTTTCCGAGTTCCAAAGTTCTAAGTTTAAAAGTTTGAATAATGTTCCTTTTACTTTTCTTTTCTATAATATTCTATTTTCATTCCTACTTTCTTATTATTCCATTGCTTTTGTATAATAAAATTTTACTCTTATAAATTTAGTTAAATGTTTTCTCCAAAGTAAATTTTTACAAAGGCTAACTTCTCTCAAAGGAAACTCTCCAAAAGAAACTTTTCCGAGTTCTTCTCCCAAAGGGACTAATCAGCCTTCAGAAAAAAAAAAAAAGCCCTCTTTTCTTTTCAGTTCATTCTGTCCTTTTATGCCTAATTACTAGAATTTAATATTAAAAATAAATCTGATCTATTTTGAAGGGAAACATAGGCGGATTTTTCCAGGGTTATAATTGATTTCTAATCCTTAAAATTCTTGCTTTCTCGGGGGCGTTTTTTATCAGAAATATTTTTACTCTATTCTAGACACTAATTTATAATTTTTTATATCAATGGTGATTTTCTTCGAATAACGTTAATCTACATAGTCCAAGTTAATATTCTTTCCAAGTTCCAAAGTTTTTATGTTATTTTTTTCTATTATATTCTTTTTCCCATTTCTTTTGTATAATTTTCGCATTGCTTTTCTCTTCTAAAGTTACTTAAATGATTTCTGGAAAGTAAATATTTACAAAGGATAACTTTTCCAAAAAGAAACTTTTCCAAGTTCTTCTCCCAAAGGAACTAATCAACCTATTGAAAAAAAAAAAAAATTTTCTTATCTGTTAATTCTGTCCTTTTTATGCTTAATTACTAGAACTTAATATTAAGAAATGAATCTGATTTAATCTGAAATGAAATATAGGCGGATTAGTCCAGGGTTATAACTGATTTCTAATCCTTAAAATTAACATAACATTGCAGTCTCGGGAGTTTTTTTTTATCAGTAATAGTTTTCTATTCTAGCCACTAACTTAAAATTTTTAAATCAATGGAGATTTTCACCCTACAGATACAGTGACAGATATAGTCAAAGTTTGTATAAAAATCTTTTCAAGTTCCAAAGTTTGTATAATATTCTTTTTTTTCATTCTTTTTTACTTATTTTTCCCATTGGTTTTGTATAATAAAATTTTACTCTCCTAAAGTAACTTAAATGTTTTCTCCAAAATAATTTTTTACAAAGGCTAACTTCTCCCAAAGGAAACTCTCCAAAAAGGAACTTTTCCAAGTTCTTCTCCCAAAGGAAACTCTCCAAAAAGGAACTTTTCCAAGTTCTTCTCCCAAAGGAAACTCTCCAAAAGGAACTTTTCAAGTTCTTCTCCCAAAGAACTAATCAGCCTACAGGAAAAAAAAACTTTTTCTTATTTGTTCAATTTGTCCTTTTTATACTTATTTACTAGAACTTAATATTAAGAAATGATTCTGATCTAATCTGAAATGAAATATAGGCGGATTAGTCCAGGGTTATAACTGATTTCTAATCCTTAAAATACTTGCTTTCTCCGGGGAGGCATTTTATTATCAGCAATAGTTTAACTCTATTCTAACCACTAAGTTAAAATTGTTTGCATCAATGATGATTTTCTCCGAATAACGTTAATCTACATAGTCCAAGATTGTATTATATTCCTTATTTTCTTTTCTTTAATGCTCTTTTTTTATTCTTTCTTTATTACTTATTTTTCCATTGCTTTTGTATAATATACTTTTATCTCCTAAAGTTAGTGAAATGTTTTCTCCAAAGTAAATTTTTACAAAGAATAACTTCCCCAAAGGAACCAATCAGCCTACAGAAAAAAATCTTTTTTTCTTATCAGTTCATTCTGTCCTTTTTATGGCTAATTACTAAAACTGAATATTAAGAAATGGATCTGATCTAATCTGAAATGAAGCATGGATGGATTACTCCAGAGTTATAACTAATATCTACTTAATCCATAAAATTCTTGTCTTCACGAGCTTTTTACCTTTAAAACTACAATTCTATTCTAACCACTAATTTAAATATTTTTACGCCATTTTCTTTTCTCCGAATAGCATTGATATATGTCAAAATTTGTATATTGTTCTTTACTCTGTTATAGTTACTTAAATGTTTTATGACTAGTGTCCTTTACCATTTAAAAGTATTGCGATTAGATATATATTTTTGTACATTTAAAAGAAATTGTGGTTCTTAATGGATAAAATATCTTACTAAAATAGAAGATTTTCAGTTTATGGTGGAAAATAGATATATATGTGCTTAATTAGCTGAACTTTCTTCTGTAAGTTTTAACAAATAATATTATATCCATTTCTAAATAGATGGATGACGTCCATCATATTTTAGTTAATATGCAGAAATAATTATCAATGAAAATATAAATGCCGAAAAATCAGTCATTTTTTTATTTCTTCAGGAAACCTAGATATAATTTCCTAATGCTTATATATACATAAAGAGAGAAGGAGGTATATATATATATATCAATAATATAATTACTTATCTAAAACTATTTTATGATTCTAGTAAAACCCTTGATTATTTATTATGTAGTAAAATTGTAGTAATAAGACAAATAATTACCTATTTATTAAGCAAAACAAGTTATATTATCATGCAGAAAGCTGACTAGACCTAGTACATAACCCAGAACACACATACTTTTATTTAAGAAACACACAAAAAAAAAAAGCAAAACAAATAATCAAAAAATTTTAAATAATCTATGTAAATCTATGTAATCTATGTAAATCCTTAGTAATGTAGTAATCCTTTGGTCTATGTAAAATCCTTAGAGTAAATTTAAGAAATTAACAAGAATTTGTATAAACGATGTCTGTCTAATCATAACACAAAATGAAGCCACAATACTGATGAAAACAGATACATGTCGATCAATTTCACCATTCCGTTTCGCTATTTATCTCTTTAGTAAGACGTCAGTAGTTTAGTGAGTATATTAAAATTCATTTACTGAAATTGTAAAATTAATTTCAACAATGTCTGTATAGACCCACACAATAATAAATTTTTAGAATATGATAACGACAAATTCAGTAATTAAGTAATAAATTCCTAAACAGTTATACAAATTTTGTTAAGAAAAGACCTTTTAATTATAAACTGTTGCATGAATAGAGTATTCGAAAGCAAGGGAACTTTTCAGTATGGGCAAACCAAAGAAGAAATTAAAGTGAATCCGCTGACCAATATACTAGAAACATTTCAAAGTCAATTCTTATAGAATACTATACAAACAGAAGCAAGTACTTTCCCCCAAACTTTCTTATAACTTGAAGATCGATTGCCATCGATTTGTCCTTCAGATTCTTTTCTTTGCCACATTTGAAAAATCAATCTGAGAACACCACACATGGTCAACATTTTTTTTTGGAAAGGTCCTGTTGTGATGTTTATATAACTACGGGGAAAAGTCATTGTCGAATATAATCGTTTCAAATAAATGAAATTTCGTTTAAAAGATTATTTTTTTGTATAACTTTTACAAATATAAGCCTCATTTCATTACATGAAAAATTTCAATGGATTACTTATATGAGATATTTAGATAATCTCTCCACTTAAAGATTATTACGTTAAATTTCGTAAAGAAAAAATTAATATATTTTCCAAATATAGAGAAAATATAAAGAACCGATTTTAATATGTATTAATATCAGCAGTTAGAAATATTTCAATGAAAAACCCTTTGTTTGTTTACATTGATATTTAAGCAATAATTTTACAAGTCCCATCTGACTATATGAAAAATGTCGGTGGATTACTTATATGAAATACTTGAATAATCTCTCCAATTAAAAATTATTACATTCGATTTCTTAAAGAAAAAGTAATATATTTTACACTAATATAAAGAAGCGCTTTTAATATATATTAATATCAGTAACCAGAAATATTTCAATGGGAAAACCATTTTGTTTGTTTACATTGATATATTGATATTTAAGCAATAATTTTTACAAATATAAGTCCCATCTGACTATATGAAAAATTTCGGTGGATTACTTGTATGAGATATGAGATAATTAAATAATCTCTCCGATTAAAAATTATCACGTTCAATTTCGTAAAGAAAAAATTAATACATTTACACTAATATAGAGAAAATATAAAAACCGATTTTAATATGTATTAATATCAGCAACCAGAAATATTTCAATTGAAAAACCTTTTGTTTGTTTACATTGATGTTTAACCAATAACTCAAAATAGTCTATCTATGTCAAACTTTTACTTCACACTTAATGAAATCATATGATTCAATCAGGACATTTTTTAACCTAATCTTGGAAAAAAAAAGCCCTTTAAATGATGCATTTAAAATGTTATCCACAAATTATTGATTTACCGGAGGAATTTCTTATGCAAAATTATTCAAAGTACATCAGTTATTGCGCCAACAAACATCTTTTAGGAGAACGACGCATATTGATGTTCAGATCTTATCCTCTAAAAGTGTCGTAAATTTTAGGCACAGAGTCTGCTTCAACTCCATGAAAACAAGATCGAGACCTTATAACCTTCACTTTATGGACGCTACCTGGTTGGTAATAAGTGAGCAACATGAACATTAACTTAGGTTTATTTTATGGTTAACAATAAGATTCCATACATATACCACTGTTCTGTTTATAAAAAAGGAGTTTATTTCATATCGCGATAGTTTTCTAAAAGACTTTCCAGTAAGAAATGAATCCAATTTAATTAGCAAAATTGATTGAAATATTAAAATCAATTTCTTCTAACATCAGTTTCTTAATGTTTTATTCCTTCTAGAAGATATATTCCATCTATACTTAGTTTAATAATATTGTGTTCAGTAGAACGATAACAATTTGAAAAAGAAATGAAGTTTGAAATTTTAATAACCCAAAATATATTGAAATAATGCAATTGAGAAAATTTTGAAAAAAAAAGTGTGACTTATGTATATTATGCGATGTAATTTTTTCCTGAATTACATTTTTCCTAAATTTACTTACATTTTATCGCCTCATTCCTATAATTTATTTTCTTGCCTTGCGTATTTCTCTCAGATTTAATGTTTTTAAAAGTTGTTTTTTAATCAAAATTTGTGTTTTTAGGAATTTGGCATCAAACAATATTCGCAGCATTCCAGATTTTTCTTTCCAAAATTCGAAGAAGCTCGTTCATCTGTAAGTATATATCTAAAATTTAAAATAGAAAAATAGATTTACAACAATGTAAACAATATTCAAACAATAAAGTGTTTAAGTTTCATTAAATAAATCGCTAAAAATTGAGTTCACATTTCCTTTTTCCTATAAAGCATCAAATTTCGAATTTCAAAAAAAGCTAAAAAGCTACGAAGAGAAATCTTTTTATATAATTAACTACATTAAGCAGGAAAAATAATATACTCATAATAATATATACAGGTCTGACTTAAACATGTATATCCTGAAATATTAAGTTTTTTAAGCTAGTAATGTGGGACCTAATAGCCGAGGGACTAGCGCTCTGGAGCTCGGTGTAACAAGATTTCAGTCCCGGTGGTGTTATGGATGTTTGTAGGGGTTCGGAATCCGCTTTAAACCGTAGGTTCCGGTCTAATATGACTGTTGGCCGTAGGGCTGACAACCCTACACAGTAAAAAGAAAACATCTCATGTTACGAAATCTGCCAGTAGACAAATGGCCTTTGGCCCACCATAGGTCTGTTGCACCATTGAAGATTAGTTTAGTTTGTCACTCTACGATCATTTTTTGCACACTTTGGGCTAATTAGAGCGGGATCTACAATTTAATGTGGATTCCGAACTATTAACAAACATGCATGCCACCTCCAGGATTCAAACCTGAAGCCTGTGGTACCAAAGGCCAGAGCGCTAGCTAATTGGCCATCAGACCGCCGCGCCATTCAAGAAGAACAAAACATGTACTTGCATAAATATGATGTCTTGTAACGCACAGAATGAAAAATAGCAATAAAAATAAATTTGAATGTTTTTTATCACATTTTATAATATAATTAAAATAATTGTTGTAGGAAAACAACTGCAACAGTTATCATCTATATACTTGTATATGTATCAGTTCACGAATTTAGTAAACATGATTTTTTTCCTTGAATGGATAATAAAAAAACTTGATTATATGCACTTTCATATCACTACAAATCGTAAAATCTATAGAAAAAAGTAAGTGGACTTGTAATTGAGTAATAATTCATGTTGTTCCTTAAATCACGAAACAAATGTTTGACACCAGAACATCAACCAAATTCAATAGCCACAGAAACATTGGAAAATGTTCTTTAACCGAAGTTAGTCATAATATTACAAGAATATCAACCTATTTCAAAATCCACAGGACTATTACAATCACATATTCCTATTAAACTGTTATTCAGCATTTACTCAATATTCTGGCTGATTAATCTACCAGTTTATGTTAAACTGCAAATTATAATTTAACCCAAACATTGTTAAACTACGCTAAATATGACAGTATATTGCTGAGTAACTTCCGTTTATATTTACATAGAGACACTATCAACAAATTTTTGAATATTCATTTAATATTTTTTTATTTATATTTATTATTACCTATTCAAATAATATTCTCTATGTTTTTCAGATATTTGCAGAATAATCTAATAGAATATATTGGTGTAAATGCATTTGAGGGGCTAATATCGTTAAAAGTATTGTAAGTATATCGTATAATTCAACTGTTAACTAAAAAAAAAACTAATGTTAATGTTAACTAAACCAACTAATTTAGAAATTGATCTTTTAAATTTTTCTCGGCAAAAATATTTTCTAAGCTGTGAGAGAAATACAAATCATTTCAATACAATATAGATGAATCTAATCCTGCATAACTTTCATTACAGAGAAATTAATGGAAATCAGCTCCTGGAGATACCTCTTGCACTTTCAAGTCTACCTCACTTGAGAGAACTGTAAGAAGCTTCCAATGTTACATTTTCTTACTAAATTGAAAACAATTTATACTCAAAAAAGGGAAAATTAAAAATTTTTCACTTACGATTTCATCTACAGAATAAAACGATTTAATTATTTTTCTAAATATATTCATTTGATATACGTATTTCGTTATTTGTTTTTTGAGAATTTTTAATTGCAGTAAATATCCAAGATCTTATCCAAGGTAAAGATGCAAAGAATAAATATTCGAGATCTTATCCAACGTAAAGATGTAAAGTATAATATCTTAAGATCTTTGTCTTTATGTAAAGATGTAAGGCTTTCTATAAATAAAGTCCTTATGATGCGACTTTATTGATTTGCTGATAATTTTCTTCTAAAAGAATTTCTACAAAAATGGGAGTTTTTAGAATATCATTCGGGGACAATAGTTTTCCTACAAATTTCGGGGTTCTAAACTACAACACATTTATGTTAGTAACAGTAAAACATAGATTCAAAATTGCATATTATCTAAAATTGTCTTGCTTAAGATGTGGTCTTAAACACAACTTTTTATGTAAATATTATTTTAATGTTTCTTTTACGATATGAAAATACTGATGACGGAATTTAACTATGGAGAACAATAGGCATAAAAATAACTTCTTTTACCAATATCAACTTTTTCGCAAGATATCCCCCAACTGAATAACATATTCTTCATAAAATTATTGTTCATTCTTTGCAGGTTGATTTTTGACAACAAAATTACATTTCTACCCAAATCAAGCTTCTCCTCCAATCGGAACTGGCAACTTTGGAAGTGTCTGGAAACCCCATAGAATCTTTCGATAAAAACACCTTTTCGCAGCTGCCCCGTCTCAAGAAACTGTGAGAAAATCTTAATAAATTCCTTTTGCGTTTTCCCTGACTTAATTTAGTAAACTTTGCCTCTATGCTGTTTATGCCACGAGAAGAAACAAAAATACTATTTTTAATTGGGGTTTCTTTCTTTCAGGACGTTATCTGAAATACGACTTCTTGATGAATTTCCGAGTCTAAAGGGAACTTCGTCTCTTGAGCATTTGCGTATCGATAGAGCGAACTTGAACGTGATTCCAACTGACATGTGTACCATGACACCATTAATAAGAAGCTTGTGAGTTGTTTTCTGAATATATTCATTTTCCTATTGTTTAAAGCAGAAGAATCTATTTAATTCCAAAACTGAAAAAGAAATTGAATAAAATTTCCTCAGCGAATTTTCTTCACAAATTCTTAAAAAATCTTCTAAAAAGAATATTAAAAGAAATGCAAATAAAAGAAAAATTGTTTGTTTTTTTAAAGTTTTCGGAGTTTCAAATTTTCCAGTTTTTCAAAAAGTTTTCAAGTTTGCAATGTAAACTGAGGTAATGTATTACGTTTTTGCCGATAACTTCTAAGCAATAATTATAAGTAAGTTACTTTTTTTAAAATTCATAATACATTTCGGTTCGGTTGGAATAGAATTAATTTGTAATTTAATTACAAACATAACTAATAAAACAACTAGTAAACTGAAAGTCATAAAATAAACTTTATCAATAAATTGTAAATATTATTAAAAAAATATTAGGTTGTACGTTAATTGCTGGGTTTCAAATAGTATGAAATAAAAAAAAAATTATTATTATTTTTTTAAAGAAATAATCAATAAATAATTTTTAAAGAATATGCTGTATTCTCTATACTGTTATTTGTGTTTCCTAAAATATGATAATTACAAAAAAATTACTTTATTATATGAGCAGCAAATAAAATTATAATAACAAATAAAATTAAATAATAAATATGGATATTTTAAATATGATTGAGTTATTAAAATAAATTCAATACAATTAATATAATTATTATTGAAATAATAATAATAATAATTTTGCTCAAAACTGGCATTAATTCTCAGTAAACTCGGTTCTGTTGAACGAACGAACGAACGAACCTTAAGAAATGATTTCGAATAAATATTTAATGTTAAAATATACCATAAAATCGTTATAAACCAACTTATGATTTCAATAATATATTATTTATCTGTATTGACTGGATAGAATCAACATGCATCATTTTTATCTAATTCGTATTTATGGATTATAATAAAAATCCAAAGTCCCAAATAAGATTCTTATTTTTTTAATCTATTTTTCATTGCGCATTTTATTTTTAAAAAATTTACTTTTATTTTATAAAGTGAAGCGTTCTTTGATATCATGAATAAATTTCCACATATAGCTCTGATAAAGAGATACCTAATTTATATAATTAATTACTTTTATGAATGTATTAATGAAGAAAAATTAATATATATATATATATATATATATATAGACACATAATTTACTATAAATTATTATTTGACAGATATATTTTGCATATGTTTGCCAATGTATTTTGCAATATATGTTTTTATTTTATTTTATATACATATATTTCTTATATATATTATAAAATATATATTATATTATATAATTATATTTATTTATTTTTATTCATTTTCAGGAATCTGAAATCAAACAAATTGACTGAAATACCAAAACTCGATGACTGTAAAGAGTTAAAACTAATGTGAGTTTTCTTTTAAATATAAATATTACAGTAATTAAACTATTTGTTAAAATGAATTTTATCTAGAACAATATTCGATATTTATTATTCATATGATTATTTTTAAAAATGAATTTTAAGGAAATCTGAATTTTATGTATTTACATCTAGAGTTCTTTTATCTGCATTTGCATTTCAACTGGAAAGTAGCAGCTGATATAATAATGGATAGTCCACATATATATGGATAAAAAAAAAACCATAATTCGAACCCGAATACATAATATGAGGACCGTTTTAACAAGATACAGTCCAGTTTTCAAATCTTTTCAGCTTAAAAGGTAGGCTAGTCAAAAATATATTTGCAGAGCTAAAAACGATATCTATAGATTAGGAATATCTACACAGAAGCTATTGAGGTAGGAAACGTAAAAAAAAGCATTCAAACTTAATAGATGTAGAATATTTTGGCATGAAATGCATGGTCTATTAAATGCCTTGGCTTAAAGGTACAGTACATTTAAATTATTTAGAAATGTCTTACTAATGCTTTAAATTTAATGAAGAGCAGGTTATTTATTCTATAATCCATTATAATTCTTGATAAATCTTTTAAAAACTGATATATAAAAATAAAATGTTGTGTAAGTTTTGAGGTCGGTATGAAATTCGATTATAAAAACATCTAAATTGCTAAATATAAGAGTTAAAATGTCTGTGGAGTGTGTAGAAAGACAGCGAACAAACTTTTTATGGTTTTCTTCTCAGAAAAATTAACATATATGTGTATATTTAACTTATTCAATAAACATTATAAACAAAAATTTAAATTTGTTGGAAAGTTATTTACTACAAAATTCCTCAACAATGAAAATAAAGAGAGGCCTTATGTCAAAGACTAATCACATTTTATTCTCAATAAAATGAAGCCTTATAAGCATTGTCAAATTTAATAGGAACTTAACTACTGTAAAGAAAATGAAACTTAAAATCTCTTTCAAGATTTGCATAGTATGACGAATTCAATCTTCTTTTTCATTTGCGCAACAGCGCCATGGTAGGCAAAGCCGTTTGCCTACTGGCAGATTTCTAAGACAGGACATGTTATTTTTTTTTTTATGGGGTAGGGGTTGTCAACCTATGCCCAACGCTCTACAGTCATGTTAGATCGGATCCTAGGGCTTAAAGTGGATTCCGAAACATTACAAACATCTATGACACGAATTCACTACATTTGAGAAAAATATAAAGAACACGTGTCCTAAATGTATGAAAACCCTACATTCGTAATGTACGAAACACTCAAGTGCCACTTACTTAATTTTTTATGGATATTTATTGTTTTTTTTTGTTTGTTTGTATTTCCCCTAATTTTGCTGTCTTGGTGACGATGTAAAATGAATGCAATCAAACGAACAGTTGAATACTTTTTCTACACTTCAAAAATTCGTCGCTAAAGAGTTAATCAATAAATGGGTACAACGTTTATTTTCTGTAGTAATATTTAGTGCATTAATCAATCTAATTCCGTATCTATTCCTGCAATCAATAGAAACTATTTGTAACTAAATAGACTGAAAATAGAGAAAATCATTATGATTAAGCAAAATTATTTCATCAGTTTAAGAATAAGAAGAAAGTTATTTTTATTTACCTGCTGCATACTCTGTTTCTTTTCAATTTATATATTTCGCATGTCTAAATAAATTCGGCAAAAAATTTATTTAAATAAATTCAGCAAGAAAATACATATTATCTAAATAAATTCAGTAAGAAAATATAAATTTTTAAAATTCCGAATATAAAAAAATTCATAATTTTAAAAGAATACTAAACAAAAAGTTATTAGGAGAAAGGAACAAATATATCAGAATTAATAATAAATTTCTAATTTTATTATATCGAAATTTTTTTCCCTCCATTTAACAGCTAAGAAGAAAGACATTGTTACATTTCTTGTTACATTCTCATTTACTTGTT
Source organism: Caerostris extrusa (assembly GCA_021605095.1). NCBI lineage: Eukaryota > Metazoa > Arthropoda > Arachnida > Araneae > Araneidae > Caerostris > Caerostris extrusa. Next base: position 162,578 of record BPLR01008780.1, on the reverse strand, counting down.
ATATTCCTTTTTTTTTTTTTTTTTTTTCCTCTCCGAATTTATATATTTCTTATGTTTTTATAATTTCTGCAATGTCATGCAAGCATTAAAACATTTGTTAAAACCTCCAAAAATTTATTTTACTTAAGTACTCTACTTAAAGCATCTAAAAAACTGAAAATAATTAAGTAATAAGTATTTCTTTCTAGAGAATTTTTTTCTACCAGTTTACATTTGTCCAAAAATACGTTTTGAACTTCAGTCCAATCTAAAGAACAAAAACCCAGCCAAAAATTCGATCAAGTTGAATGTTTCGAATGAAGCCACATTTTCCCGACACCTAAGACTTCTTGTATTATTATTATTTACACAACATACTAGTCTTCTGTATTTTCTTTTTGGAACACAGGTCAGGGTTAAATAAACTGTTGGCGCTATTGCTAAACTCTCTGACTGGAATACGATTCTAGCTTTCTTAAATTGTAACAAAATAATTGAAGTCCCTAATACTAAAACACTTACATTGTTTTTTTTATTTAAGATAAACCATTAAAATTTCCAGGACAGTTAGATGTCTTATTTTTATTTTATTTCATTTTTGGAAGTTTGATACCCATACTTACTTAAATTCATAAATTGTGCGATAACTACGCCAAAGTTGGAAAAGAATTTTTAGAATAAAAGCGGGGGTTATGGAAACCCCACTTTTACGAGTGAGGGGAAAGAAGTGGGGTGTCAAAGGTAGACCTGTTTTTCTTTTCATAAAATGGCCAGGAAATATGTATTTGGAACAGCTTGTCGAAATTTGCCCTAACTTGCATCTAACCAAGTAGGAAAACATTCGAGGTATGCATACAATTTATAAGTTGTAGGAAATATGCGATGGTATTTTTATATTAAGGGCAGTATGCTTTAAATTACTCAATACATTTAAAGACCATTGTTCGGTACATCAATTTTCAATAAACCAGTTAGCTAAAAACTAGGACACTTACATTTAACAAAAACCGTAAAAATTAAATAGTTTCTATAACTCATGTTTAAATTTTGTATAACAAGTGTTATACAAAATTTTTATATTAATGCTCAATACATAAAACCATTGAGTATATGTTGTAAAAAAGAACTAAGGACATTATTTATTTAAATAGTTTCTTTTGAACTTTATACAAAATTTAATATTATGGAGCACTTTTGAACTATATAGTTGACATTTCATAAGTTATATAAACAAAGTGTATAATTAATTTACGCAATAGCTTGACCATTAACATTTAATTTGTTTCGATTGGCATTTTTTTCTCTCTTTTTATTTTAGAGATCTCAGTTATAATGGTATATTGGCTATCAAGAGACCAAACTTTCATGAATCAAGGTAGTTTGATTGATCTTTTCTTAGTCACAATTCAATCACAGAGATAAGCAAACAAAGCTTTGAAGGTCTCGTCAACCTGCAAGTTTTGTAAGTTTTTATTTTTGAATTATTAAAATCCTTACATAGATAGTTTTATCTTATCTCTCATAACAACATATGTCTTTTATGTGATGCAGCTAACAAAGACCTTTTTTTTCCCCATTATTTCAGAGATTTAGAAAATAATAAGATAGAAAGTATTCATCCAGATTCATTTGTACACTTTAAGGATCTTCGAGATTTGTAAGTAAACAAACCTTTGATTATTTATTTTATTTCTTCGTGTATTGTATATTTATAAGTTCTAATACAGTACAAAAGATTAAAGCCTGCACAAATTGATGTGTTAACAACTTTAGGTTCATTTACTGCTTAAATGAAATGCATACTTTGAACTTATTATTGTCTCAATCCAGTTGTAAATAAGAATGAAGGGATTTTTAAGACTTTTCCGTGACTTATCATTACCCGGGCTGTGTGAATTCACTTTTTTAAAAGTCGACAAAAAATGTGAAGGAAAAATGTTATCTATGCCAGTTTTACGACATTTATTTAAAAGTGCGTCTTAAGAACTTAATCTATATAAATAATACTTTAATAAAAACACTTATTACTAATGCAATTCATTTACCTTTTAATTTATGACTAAGTCTAAAAATATTATAAGATGTTGATGATTCTTTTTGATAATTCAGCTAACGAATAAACATTACCTGAATAATCAAAAGTAACTCAAACATTTGCAGTTGATGAAAATTGACACCCCACGAATCATTGAAATCTCGAGTTAAATTATTCATTCCTGGCCAGAGCTGCCTGGCTGATAGCATGTTGGGTTCTCGAATTAGGAGAGTCGGATACGAAACCGACAAGAAAAGCTGAACAGAAAATACTCGTATCTATGCCGATGTGATTACGATTAATCCATTGGCTGGAATGCCTACGAAAAAGATACAAGTATCCCCGGTGCCATCTCTGGAATGTTCACCCCAAATTGTGATAACAAAATATGAGTGCAGTGTAGCAACGATAACGCTGAATCTGTAGGTACGAATAACTTAATGTGCCATTTCTAGAATACAAATAGAGACATTACCAGTGCCATGTGTGCCACTTCTAGAAAATCTAGAGACGAATAACTTAGATCAAAAGGCCTGATATCCGGGAACAGCAGAATAATTCATTTACTTCTGACCAGAGAAATATTTACTGTTATTACATAATTTTAACTGTTTAAATTTTCAAGCATAAATTATTCAGTAAACACTGTTCCATAAGAAAATTACCCATTTGATTTATATGAGCACACACCTGACCTTATTTTTAGAAATCTTGGAGCTAACAAGTTTCCGAAGCTTCCAACGAAAGGACTTCAGAATTTAAGACAACTGAAAACATTCAACAATAGAGAATTGAAAGAGTTTCCTCCAGTTCAAACGTTTCCTCGAATAAGCACGCTTGCTCTTTCGTATGCCTATCATTGCTGTGAATTCATAGCATCTTCTAATCACAAGACATCAGGGCCAAGATCTTCAACATCTCTTCAAGAAACCATAGTATGGCTGTCAAAAGACGATGTCGACATGTCTTCTTGGAATTCTAACATAACAGACATTTATCCAGATTCATCTGGTAAGTTTGTATTGTAAAAAATAATAATAAACTTCCATTTTACAGGTTTCATCTGTATTTTAATCTTTTAGAATAATATTTATAATATATAAAAATGTTAAAATTCAATTAGCTAATTAAGTTTTTACACTCTCATATAAATTCTATTTTTAAATGTGTTATCTGGAAAGGGAAAAGTAAAAAAGAAGAGCAGTGTATTTTTTTTTTTTTTTTTTTTTTTTTTTTCATTATCTTATGATGATCTTGTAGCTTACAAAAATTATAATTTATTTGCATACTTCAAGCTGTTTTAATTTAGCAATATATTAGCAATAAAGGAAACAAAAAAAAAAAAAAATTTAAAACAGTGTTAATTTAAAAGTTTGCTGCAAAAGGTTTTGAGTTATTTCTAAAAAAAAAAATTCAATTTTATTATTTTTCTAACTTTGAAAAATAAATATTTTTAAATGTGATCCATTATGCTATCTAGTGCAGGAATGGCCAATCTATGACGCACTACATGATTAAAAGTGGCGTATTGAACCCTAGCGGAAATTTTTTTTTTTTTTAAAGTATACGATACATACACATTACCACTGGATTTCAAAGTTGCGCTTTTATTACACTAGTTTAATCTTCGCCAAGGTCAAACTCTGACATGAGTCACCAATTACTAAATCCGTTGTAAGTTTATAGCTCACTTGCGTTTCATTATGGCCGATAAATTTCTAATTTGATGTAGGTAACAATTATATGTTTTTTGAACTTGCATGTTTATATTAACATTCTTTTAAAGAAAATGTATTTTTGTTTTGTTTTTAGGGAAGACTTAGTAAAATCCTGTAAATATGAAAAATAAACTTTTCATTTTAACGCGTCAGTTTATAGCTAACTTTTTGATTCATAACACTCGATGGGTTTTTGATTTGATGTAGGTAAACAATTATAAGTTTTTGAACTTGCATGCTTATATTAACATTCTTTTAAAGAAAATATATTTTTTGTTTTGTTTTTCGGAAGACTTAGTTAATTCCTGTAAACATGAAAAAATAAATTTTTCAATTTAATTTTACTCATAAAAGTTACATTTAACTTTGTTTGAAATCTCTCTATATACAAAGCAATAGATTTTTCTATCTGCGTGTATTTAGTAAAAAATAAGACTTAGAAGTCTTATTTTTTATCTGGTTAAGTAGGCGGAAAAAAAATCTAGTTCTTTTTAAATAAAAAATTTAATTTTCATGATGAATTTAATATATTATTACAGTATTTTTTGAATTCCTTTTTAAAATAGCATCGATGGCTAACTGCTTATGAGGGATTGAAACTAATCAATTGTATATTATGGTGAACACTTTTCTCTTGGATGAGTTTCAAACATAATATTTAACATAGCTTTAATATTTTCGTTAAAAAAACTTACAAAATTAAAGAAAATATTATTATGTTTGTTAATTTTTTTTTTTTTTTTAATTTAATGAAAACTATAATTTATTTATTAGCAAAATTGTATTTATAAGCTTTTTAAATGAGAAAACGTCTGCTCAACAAGTAATAATTGGAAATGACATCATAAATCTTAAAAGCGTTCCTATTCATGTTTGTGATTCTTAATGTTCCTTTAATATATTTTACATTTATTATTTTATTTTTATTCTTTTAAAAGTTTCTTATATTTAAATTAACTATTTATTTATTTTTCGATTTGAATTTATTTTATTATGATGGAACTAGATGGATATTAGATTTTTGTGCACAAATCGTAGCCATAACTGCTTAGAGGTATGAAATGATCAACTGCTATGACGTATTTTTTTAGTAAAAAAATTAAAGTATATATATTTTATAAAAAACGTATATAATATATTTTATACGTTTTTTATTGAAGCCGAGCAAAATCGGGTCATATCAGCTAGTGCATAAAGTTATTCCTAGGAAGAAAAAAAAAACTGTTTTTACATATTTGAAGGTAAAAACTGTTTTGATTATGATAGGGATAAAGTATGGAAATTATAAAAATTGAACACTATTTTATATTTTTACGATTTAAAGTGATTGCTAGAATATACTTTTGCTTTTGAAAATTTTAAGGCTAAAACAATCGAGTAACATTAAAAAATTTATAAAACATTAACGATAAGAAACTTTAACTACTTAAAACTTTAACTGTTTTTAAATGAAAGAATTTGCATTTCACTACACATCAGTTTCTTTAAGTTTACTTATACTGGTATATCAAAAGATTTAACTCAATTATAAGTCGCTATTAAAATTTTTAGATGCTTTTTTTCACTATTCTTCTAGCCCTAGATTTTTAAAAAACATTTTTAAAATATGCATCATAAGAACATGAGTATTTTGCGCATGTGCATCGTCATTTATAAGCACAAACATACTCACAAAAGAAGCAACTTTGTAAAATAATAAAACATGCGTCTTTTTGACAAGACCATCCGATGTAGATAATTTATGTTGTTTATTGTTGAGTCTTTTTTTCGCTTTACTGTTTCACCAGGTAACAAAAACAAAAGTGGTTGAAGTCAGGTATAAAAAATTTTGATGGCTTTTCTTTGTATGTAGATGCATCTCGAATACCGTGAAACTTTTATTTCAAAGATAATTATGTCTCCAGAACTTGAATAAATAACTACGAGTAAAAAATATATAAAAAAACATTAATCTTTTTGTTTAATATTATGAAATGCCTCTGAATGGTGTGATGCAGTTGAAGGCTTTATTGTGAACAATTATTTATAACGTCACTTTAATTGTATCATTTTGTCAGCTTATTCGTAACAGTTTGTATACCAAAGAATAATGATCAGAAACAATACATTTTGTAATGTAACTTTTTTTCAAGCAGAACTGATGAAATGTGGTAAATAATGGTAAACAATATGGCAACTGGAAACTTTATTCGTCACATAATACAAATAATGTGATATACGCCGTTTTCAGTTATTGTTTTGATTTCATCATGTAAAATATCTGCAATCAAAATTCAGCAGCTGTTATGATTTTATTACTGTAAACAGAGCATGGTACACATACTTTTAACACATGAAAGTCGATGCTTTCTTAGAAATACACGTCAATTTAGTGTAATGTTTAATTTAAACGAAAAATGAAATAAATGCATTAATTGCTTTTTCAAAAAATGTTCCCACACTAGATAATGAAATAGAACTTAATATCAGTTCAAATTAATTAATTTGGACCAATATTAGGTTCAAATTAATTAATTTGAATAAACTTAACCTTGCCTATTTATAATTGACCTATTTTTAATATAAAAGAATTTTAAATCTTGGTGCAACACTAAACTATTCTGTCGAAACAATGGTTACTTCCACATCACAGGCAACATTTGTAACAGAGAAGAACATAATTCACTCGTTTTTGTATTGCTTTCGAGGTACTGCACAATGAAAATCCCTTGCGAAGTTTTATATTTAATTATTTTTGTATGAAATATATCTATTTCGATTTCTGTAATAAACTGAATTCTTACAATATGCATCAAATTTTATTCAAATTGGTTTCAGGTTTCTTGACTTGCTAGTTTTTCTAGAATGTATCTCAACATATGGAATCAAGTGAAACAATGGATAAGTGAAATCACTTTCTACAATTGTTTTTCTTGGTTTGATTTGCAAATATTTTTGCAGGCAATTTTTCAAGGAAATTTGAAGAGTTCGCAAACAAGCTATGGAAAACCTTTGGCAGAGATTACATCATACCTGATAACTTGGCCCAATATGCTGAAGAATATCTTGAAGATTATAAAGCATTAGAAAATCCTTTGAAATTTGCACTGCAGTGCCTTCAGAACCAGGTAAATTCCATGACCTTGCATATCTGAATAATTTGTGTTCTTATAATAATAATAACATAACCATTAGGCGTATCGTTACAGTAACTCCTCACAATCTATTAGCTTAGCGAGCTCAATCAAATAAGCACTCTTGCTTAATGTCCTACCAAATAGAAACTTTCGTGTTTTCACTATATACAGCGCCCATTATTGATTCGCTGTGGAATTGTTGTAACACTTTTTACCTCGATATTAATGATAAATATATGTGAACGAGAGGAATACATGATTTACAGTTACATTCATTATTTCTAAGTGTCACTGCAAATCATACCTCGGTATGTTGAAGGAAAGATGGTGAATCTCTGAAAGATGAATTTCTTTTTCTCTCTGTTTCTGATGAAACCCTGGGTACGAACTTTACCCTCCGATTTCAGCAATGAGTTGAGTTTGATTCTATTAAATTACCTGGAAAAGATAAGAAATTGAGTGACTTAAATTGTAGAAACTGAAAACATTTGATGGTGTTAAGAATCTAAAAATTCCAGGTAATAAGGCCTTTAAACTTCTTCCTTTTGTAAAACCAACTTTAAAAATCTTTCATTATATCACTTGTAGATTTCTAGAAACTAAGTTGCATATCAGCTTAGTTAGATTATCTTAAATATCTTTTTAATTGATTTTTATTTTATTAAATTTTTTTGTAATTTAAATTGAAATTTTGAGCTACTAAATGGCAAAATACTTACTAAGTTTTTACTAAGAAGAAAAAATTTGTAATCAGTTTCCATCAGTATGATGAGATATGCGTTTCCTGCTCCCATTTTCGGCAAATATTTTCATTTATATTAATAATACATACATACCGTTCTACTCGTGACAACATGCTTGATGTTGTCACGAGTAGATACATACCAATGCATATATCACAGATATTCCCTAGCAGTAGAGATGAAGAAGTTATGGCCTTTTACTTTAAGTTACAAGTTATGGCCTTATTTTTAAGTTACAAGTTCGATTTTTGTTGATGAGATGCTTTGCGAGTATTTTTGTGAAAAACAAACATACTTTTTGGAGATTGCTACAGAATGTATCGTATCAAATCGGCTGCATGGTGAGACTATTCCAGAATTTCATCCAGAGACACGTATTTTTCTAAAAGTCTTCCTAGAAAATATTTCTTTCCATATGAAGACTTTTTTCTCCCTAATACATATATCACAGATATTCCCTAGCAGTAGAGATGAAGAAGTTATGGCCTTTCAATAAGACTTTCAGTGGTAACAGTCTCGCATCATCCTATAAACTTCAATTAGGCAATCTGACTGTTGATGCAAGATATTCAGACACTTTGTCACACTGATCGCAAGCATTTACTGCAACATATTCTAACAATGAAAATCAAAGTCTCTTCCACTCTCATTCTAACCACTGGACAGTGAATTGGGCCTTCATAATTAATGTCGATGACAATTACGATGATGATTAATAATGAGAGGCTACGAGCTGTCGGTCACCAATTTGAATCAAACTTATAATACGTGTAGGTCATATCTAGAATTAAATGACTAAAGCAATAAGCTTTCACACTTGCCGTGAGTTGAAGGCTAACTGGCCAAAGCACTAATACTCACCTAAATAATCTCCAAGAAAATTGAGTTTAAAAATTAGGTAATTATATATGATTTTATATAGTTACAAATTCTATTATATGATAAATATCTTAAATATTAAACTGTTGAATGGCGCAATGGGCAAAAAGCACGGTCTTGTCCGGCAAAGCACCACTAAATAATTTTCGAGAAAAAGGAGCTTGAAAAATTGGCAGACTAAGTATTCTAAACACTAAGCAACTACGAACTAAAGCACGGTCTTGTAATCTGAAAGGTGTAAATTCAATTACCTTCCCATAATTTCTTTTCATTTTTGTTTCTAGCATCACTTCTATTGTAATTAATAAGCAAAATTGATTGAATGAATAAGTATTTTCAATTAGAAACATACTTTTTGTATACTTATTAAATCTATTGTGTGAAAAGGCGTAATTTCTTTTAAACATAAAGTATTTATTGTCATCAAATATCAATTTTTCCAAATGCGTGCATTTCTGAAAAAATTTTCCTTAGAAATTAAATGCGCGATAAAGAATGAAATTTATTTTTAATGTTACAGGAAAATGAAATACTAATTATATTCAATATATTAATTGCTAAATTTGAGATTAATGTTTATGCACAGTATTATATTTAACTTTCTGATTATTAAATTTATGTTGTTTATTCTCGAGTCTTTTTTCGCTTTATTGTCTATTAGGTAATCAAAACAAAAGCTGTTTAAGTCAATAAATAAGTAAAAATCTTATTACAAAGTATCTTAAAAATCTTGATCCACGTTATATTCATCGCAAAAAAAAAAGACGAAAAAGCAACATGACGTTAAAGAGAAATCCAAACTTTTTCAAGAAGTAAGATTTTTACAAATTTATAAAAAAAGTACATTTTTGATAGAAAATACTAATTAACTTGTGTTATTTATAATGCAAATAATGCAAGAAATGAGAGCAAAATTTTCAAAGTAGAAATTGAATTTCAAATTGCAAGACTTTTTTTCTCCCATTACGCTTTCAACAGTTTAGTATTTAGTATACTTACCATATAATAGACATTTGTAACCATGTATAACTACGTAATTTTTAAAACTAAATTTTTCGGGGATTATTTAAGTGAGTATTACTACTTTGACCATTAACATTCAATTCATGGCAAATTTGAATTAAATGGATGACAGGCAGTTCCATGTAAATGGAATACGAGAAAAAAATATTCAAATAAAAAAAAATACCTATGTAACTAAATTTACTTCCATGCTTTAATAATTAATTTTACATAATGTTTTATTTGTTGTTAAATTTTTTTCTAGGTCCCTTCATGCCTTGTGAAGATCTTTTCGGTTGGTGGAGCCTGCGCTGTGGTGTTTGGGTGGTATTTCTGCTAGCTTTGCTAGGAAATGGAATTGTTGTAATTGTCCTGATCATTGGCAGAAGTAAAATGGATGTGCCGCGTTTCTTAGTATGCAATTTAGCAGGTGCAGACTTCTTTATGGGGATATACCTTGGAATGCTGGCAGTGGTGGATGCGTCTACTTTAGGAGAGTTTAAGGTAAGGTTTCATATTTATATTGACATTTCATAGTCATATTTTATTTAGAACACAATATACTAAAATAAGTGAACATAATTTACTCATTACTTTTAAAAAATGCTTAATTTAGGTACTAGAAAAAAAGTTATTAAAATTATACATTAATAATATTTTTTATATTAAAAGAACTTACCAATGTATAACTATCTAACCTTTTTGAATAGCTAATTGAAACAATAGCTGATATCTTGATTTACTAATGAAATAGACTTTCTTCAAATTCATAACATCCATAATTTAAATCATTAGAAAATTTTCAGTTGTTTCAAAATATTGATAATTTCAAATTTTCAATGCAGAAATTATTTGAAACTGTTTGATCTATTTCCACTTGTGATTATATAAAATCTTATAAAAAATGAAATGTTCTTCATGACATCAGATTCCCTACAGTTGAGATGTGGCAATTATGAAAATTAAATTAAAAAAAAAAAAAAAAACATATATATTTACAAAAATTTTTTCATTAATTTTCACTGGCCACAATTTAAGAACTATTCCAAAGTATTATTGTATAATCCTGTTTCTCTAATAATCGGTGCCCAATAACTGTATATTTGCTGATAGGCCATATTATAGAATTATCCGTCTAAAGGGAAAAACAAAAGTTATCGCTTTCTATGAAAAGGGCAGGCTAGAACTGTCTCTTGAATAGCGCGTTGGGTCCTAGAATTAGAGAGCTGATTTCGCATCTCAACAAACGATGCTAAATAGAAAGATGCAGTGTCTATGAAGGGAATGGCAATGATAAATCTGTGAGACAGAATTCCTTCCATTTAACTCATGAAAGAGAGTGTGGACTTCCAACATGACAAACTTGGAAACATTCGTTCAAATTTGTGTGGTAGAATATGGGTGTAGTTTAGCAGGCCGCCGTACTGAATGCTGAATAAAACTGAATCTGTTTCATACCTGCTGTTCTAGTAGTGAATGGCCTTAGTCAAAGTGTTCGGCTTGGCTTCAATTCCATACTTTTAAATATTCAGTATTCTATCTAAAATATTGAAGATTTACTCCTAGTTTAGAGTGAAGTAAAAATTTAAATTCTGCGACTTATTGCGAATGCTCATTCGTAGTATTATGTTTTAAAGAGTACATGAATAATATTCATAATATCCATATTTAAATAATCTTTTATCAGTTTAATAAATCATGGTGCTTAACTCTAGATAAACAGTTGTTAATTGAAGAAAAGAAATAACTTTATGACAATTTCTTTAGGACAATTGGTCCACATTTCTATTATTACACTAAGGAAAAATTAGAAAAACTTCAACTAAACAATTTCACAGACAGCTGAGAGATTCTTAAGGTTTATGTCCGTTACCCTTTTAGGAGGACTTAATGACAAATTTTAATTATCTGCCTTCTCATTTAAATTGAGGAAAATCTTAAGAATTCTCATTTTCACCCAGTAAAGAGGCACAATCACGATGCAATTAAAATATAATGAAGCATGCAAAAATAAATAATATAAGGATACATTGCTTTGTGTTTTCTCAGTGTGTTAACTACGATTATATCCTGATAAGTTAATCAACCAAACTGCTTTCTAAATTCTGCATCTGTACGGAAAATAATACATTTACAAAAAAACTTTTGATTATTGCTTGTACATTACTATTACATCAGACTTTCAGGAATGAAGGACATTATTAATTCAAGGAACTATTCCTAATTCAATAACAAAACACTTTTTCTCTTTATGTTTTTAGTAACTGAAAAACTATATTAAACCAGAGCTTGTTAAATGTTTTTGTCCTAGATTTAAAAATTTATCAAAGGAAAAAAAATTTCTGCTAAGATCCTAATTTTCACAGATGTCATTTCCTCTTTTGACAGGACATAAAAGAATGAATTCATCCTGAGTTAAGGTTCTCAAAACAATTAAACTTGATTCTTTCTCATTTTTTATCAATAATATTTTTTGTGATAATTTCTTCACGTTTCACTTTGCTTCAAATCGTTAATCACTTTTTTCTTCTAGACATACATCCCAATTAACTACACAAAAGTTAAGCAAAATTAATTCTGAGAGCGTACAAGCGTGATAGAAATCTAAAAATAGTCACGAAACAGTAATACCAAATTATTGATTGTTAAGAAGTATATTTAGATCGTTTGTACAAAATAAATATATTTGCAAATCAGTGGGCTTCTTGTTCTACTTGTGCGTTAAACAGGATCAACCCAGCAACGAGCAACGAAAAAAGGATAGTGTTTTCCGGAAGTACTTTTATGGATAACTGCCCCAGCAATTACTGTCTTATAAAAAAAAACTTCTATAAGCAGTCTTACTGTCATTATTCAATTTTATTAATGTCATCAAATCATTTATTATTATTTGGTGGAATTTTGTGTATTTACTTATTACGATTATTTTCAGTATATTTTAAAGGTTTATTTTTTTATATTTTTTAAATAAAAATTATCACTTTTCATTTGGCTCCAAATTCAAATTTTTTGTTTGAGAAATCTGTAATTTTTGTGTAGTATAATAAACACTTCACGAAAACATATTAAAACGTATGTCATTGTAAATGAATATTGTAACTAAATATTATGATATATAAAAAGTTACATGCGAAAAAGTGTTAGCCGTTTTTAAATTCAAAACAAATTGAAATATTTCTAAATCCTTTTGTATTGAAAAAAATGTTTTCCGTTTATTTTATTGAACTACTTGTAGTTCCTCAGAAAGTAAAGCTCTTTCTTACGTATTGGCCTGTCATCTGTTGGCAGTTTTCAATACTAAAAGTTTCTTGGCTTAATTTAAACAAGCATCTCGTAATACGAGCAGGCTATGATGTTATCTTGTTTTCCCCACATAATTATGCAATTTTGATAGCTAATATTTTAAAGTTGCTTTATCGAAATGAATATTTTCCTTCAACAGAGAAATATATATATACTTGAAAAAGATTAATTAACTTTTATTATATATATGTGTGTGTGTTATTTAATTTTTAAAATTATTTGTAGCTTCATGGACCCCGTTAGTGTATTCTCTGGCACAAGTAATGAATTCCGGTAGCGCGGTGTGAGATTAAAGCAATGACTTTTTCATGTGTGACAGCTTATAATTATATTCCCCGCCAATCTGCATAATGCATTCCGTGAACTGCTGCAAAGTAAAAAAAACCGCTACTATCTTCTTAATCGATATAAATTTATAAATAGGACAATCATTATACACAGGGAATATGAATCATGAATTATGCATTCATTAATTAAAAATTATGATATTTCCTAGTTTGAAATTTCGGGTAATTATGATCTACAGCTCTAACTAATTTTTTTTAAAATTGCTTAAGGCAATGCAAGTATTTATTGATATAGCTAGAGAATTTCACATATTCTTATTGAACAATTTTATTTTTTTTAAATATTTTGATATTAAGTTCAGTAACCTGACTTTGCAGATATATACATGGGAAAAAATAAATGTGCATTCAATAAATGGTCTCTTTTTTTCTTAGGTGTCAGCTATTAAATGGCAGACATCAGTTGGTTGTCAAGTAGCTGGTTTCTTTGGAGTCTTAAGCAGCGAATTGTCTGTTTTCACTCTATCAGTTATAACTTTGGAAAGAAATTATGCAATAACGCATGCAATGCACTTGAATAAAAGATTGTCGCTACGACATGCCGGTTACATCATGTTTGTCGGGTGGACTTTTGCTAGTGCCATGGCTGCTTTACCTTTGGTTGGAATAAGCGATTACAAGAAGTTTGCTATTTGTCTTCCTTTTGAAACCGAAGATGTTTGGTCTCTCACATATGTTGTATTTCTCATTCTGATTAATGGAGTAGCATTTTTAATACTAATGGGCTGTTATTTAAAATGTACTGTGCAATCCAGAGGATCGCAGGCATGGAATTCCAATGATTCTAGAATCGCTCGAAGAATGGCCCTTCTTGTCTTCACAGATTTTGTATGCTGGGCTCCAATAGCTTTCTTCTCTCTTACAGCTGTTTGTGGTCTACAACTCATATCATTGGAAGTAAGTAATGTCAAAGTATTTTATTTAGCTTAAATTAAGATAATTCAAACTTATTTTAATGTTTGCCCCAACAGCTACTTTAATTTAAAAAATCCTCACAAAACCAAGTCTCTACATTTTTTTCAGAATTACCACCCCAATATTAATTGATATTCAAATCTAATGGCTTGACTTTTATCAAACATACTGTATTGGTTAATAAAAATTTCATATTTCACTTTTCCTTACTTTTAAAAAATACTTGAATGGTACTAGTTCTTACAGAAAAATTAAATGTAAGCTTTGTTTTATTTTAATTTGATAGTTAAAATATAGCTGTTAATTTCAATCTGATTATTTATCAATCGTCCCAATATTTTTTTCTCAGGAAGCAAAAGTGTTTGCAATTTTCGTCTTGCCTCTCAATAGTTGTGCCAATCCTTTTCTTTATGCCATCTTTACTAAACAATTCAAGAAAGATTGCATTCATATATGCAAAAAGAATTGAAGAATCTCGGGTGACAAGGGGAATAGGAAGAGGCCGGCACAGTTCGAATTTCTCTAATAGACAAACACCAGTCACTACCAATTCTGCTGCTGCAGCTGTAACCCCAGGAAGCGACAGTGAACAACAAAAATGTCGCAACTTTTCAACAGACATTTGTCATTGTAATAAAAACACGTGGAAATCGAAAGATATAGATCGTGAAGGATGGAAAGAGTGGGCATTGAAGTATTGCTTATGCAGAAGACAACAAACAAACAGAAATGGTTGCGATGCTTACACGTATGCAATTGCACAAATACAAAGAAATATGGAAAAAAGCGAAACAGGCATACTACCAGTATTTCCAGTGAAAATTTCTCTTCACGTTCAGACAGCTGGAGACAAGGTAATACTTATATTATAAAAAAAACTTATTAAATTTATCAATTTACATAATTTAATTATTTTTTTACTGTTCAATTGCTAATATTTTATGTAATCATGGCATAGTTAAATAAATGGTAGGTAAAAAAAACCATCAAAATTACAAATTTTCCATCGATACTCGGAATATTTTTTTTTTTTTTTTTTGATTAACTAATTTCAAAAATTTTTGTAATTGTTTCTTATTTTCATTTCTTTATGAAAACTTTTTAGAAATCGGGGTTTTACGTTCTCTGCATTTAACTTTTTTTTTTTCTTTTCAACATACACTCTTTTTGGGAAAAAAAAAAAGAAAAGAGAAACGAAGCAATGTGACGAAAGTGGATGTTTTTATTGAAATTATTTAATTTCAATTATCAATTAGTAAATTTGAATTATTACATAAAGCCTATATGCAGGTAATAAAATGATAAAAAACAAAACCCAAGGTCAAAAGACATACTACTAATTGAATGTTCAAATCAATGATCAAATGTAACATGTATTTTACGCAAGTTAACGAATTATAATAGCAATACATTTTTATTTATTCATTTTTCAGGTAACATACCTTAAGACTACTAGACCATGAAACAAAACGAGGATCCTGGTCACTCCACCGTAAGGCATCAGAAGATTCAAATATGTCTTGCAGCCGTCAAGATTCATCAACTTCTACTTTCCACATGTCACGTTCCAGTTTTAGCAGCGATAGTTCTTCCCAGCCACGCTCTTCTAGACCGTTACTAGGCTCTGGGATCACAAATAATAAAGAATCATTTCGAGCTAATCGAGAAAACAAGCCTAGGCTATGTCGACAAGGTGCAGTAAGCGATGATAGATCTCAGACCTTTAACAAGCCTGAACTGCCTCGGCATCTGATTAAAGAGAAAAATATTGAAGGCCTTTGTCCTGTTTGCATTAAAAAGAAGGCTTTAAAAGCAAGGAGTTGGAAGAAAAATTTGCTTGCTTTTACAACCGTCTAGTTGAAAGCAGCTGTGGAGAAACCAGCGACACATATTCATCAAAAGAGGATCAAATAGTATTATTAAGTGAAATCCAGTCATTAGGAGAAAAACTACGGGATAATTCCGGCCCCTCCAAACCTTCAGAGATTCAGAGGCCACACATTGAAGTAAATCCCATGGCAGATAAAAGGAACATCGATTTATCACTTTTCAAAAGAGATGGTGAAATTCAAAATACAGAGAAAAACACAGAAAGATTTTCTATGTCTTATTTCGATACCAAAGATAAAAAATATGAAAAAAGTAGAAGCTTAATAAATATTAACATGAAAATAAACGATGAAAAAGCTAAAAATTCTTCCTCGGAAAACTCACTAATTAAACTGCCTGCAACCAGTCTGTCAGCTGTTTTTCAATCTTTACCTAGTCATAAATCTTTTAGTAGACAAATGCAAAGAATTTGAAAAGAAAGAAAATTCAACGAATTTTCTACGGGCATCAAAGAGTGAAAACGTTGTTCAAGAATGCTGTACAGAGGAAAGTAGTTTAACAACAGAATTTAACTGTTTGATAAACAGAAGTGAAAGTGCTAATAACGATCTGCAAGGTTGGAATTTGAATTTGCTGCCAACATCAAGTAGAAGAGAAAAAAGAAAAAAAAGGCGACTTCCACACCAATATCACAGTAAAAAACTGTGAAACATTTCCTTTGATTGATAATGAGAAATGAAGTCTTTCGTTTAACTGAATTTCTAGCTAGTCTTATTCATAGTAGTTTGAGTTCCTAAAGTACATATATATAATGCTGAATTTCAAATATATCCACAAAAAGGAAAATTGATTAAGCAAAGAAAAACAAATTTTATCTATGTACTTCAGTAAAATTTTTAATTGTGCCAAATTATATTCTCCTTACACGATCATTGATTGAAGGAGAAATTTCAGTGCAAATGTTATCATAAATTGAAAAACTTATTGTATGTGTAACATGAGATTGCATAAACTATTTTTTTTTAAACTTTCTATATGTCAAAGTATAAAAATCCAATCTGTATATTTTTTTTTTTTTTTTTTCTTTTCATAAATCTTATTATGAAAAGATAAATCCACAACTATTTCAAATCTGTGAACTTTTATTAGGGAGGTGCATTTTTCTCCAAAAAAAAAAAAAAAAAAAAAGAGTAAATGTTAAAAATATTACACCCAATTATGGCTTTTATGAACTAAAGATAAGAACAATCCTACTTCTTGAAATTTTAAGCAGCATTTTTTGGCTATTATTTTATGTCGAATAGCAATTTTAGATAGAAAGTTTCGAATATATATTTGTAACTGATAGCTTAATATTTCATTCAGTTGCATATTCTTGGAGGTATACAATAGTTATTAGACAACAAATATTTTATAAACTGAAATTCTTAATTATATGTAATTAAGAATTTCAGTTTATAAATATTTGTTGTCTAATAACTATTAAAAAATTAATTATAAAGGAAATTAAATAATAAGATTCTAAGTATTATAACAGATATTAATACTTACAAGAAAAGTAGCTATTGGCATCTTGTTTTCCAACACCATTATGAAAACTGTAAATTTATCAACTCAAAAGCTCGTATTTACATTACATATTTTAAAATAATTAAAATTTGATTTTTATCCCACAAAGACTGAAATAATTAGGTTTTTATAAGGCAATGAGGGTTTTGATTTGTAGCAATATATAAGAGATTTATTTATTCATTTTTTTTTAATTTTATCCAGGAAAAAAAAATTCAAGATTCGTTTTCTTGAAACTGAGAAAATCACAACAAAAATGTATACGACTAGTCTTAAAAGCATTATTTGAGATAATATAACTAAGTTAGTTGGCAATTTTTTTGTTTGTTATTCATTCATACTTATAAAATATTTGTTCTTTGTAGAATATGTATTCTTTGTGTTTAATAAAATATGGAAAATACAATAGTTTCATTTAAAAATTTATTAGGATAGACTTTAATAATATGGAAATTTATTAAAGCTTATTCCTGTGAATTCAAAACTAAACTGCAATGTAGTATTGATATAATAGCAGTAAATTAACATTAATAGCTTTGCACAATCAAGTTTATAAACTTTCAGTATTTGTTGCTTATTTTATTATTTTCCATACATAACAAAAATATTAAATTTTAATATATGTTTTTTAACACAAAAAATAATATAGAAGTGAAATTTCTGAATAAAAATTGATGCAGTTAATTTATAACAAAATGACTCAGTATTATCATTTTTGCAATTAATACAAAAAAGATTTTGAAGGAGTATATATGAATTTAAAGTAAAATTTACCAAAAGAAAAATTAAAATATAAATAAATACAAATTGTTTTAATAGTGTTACTATTTATAAATTTTTGCTAAGTTTAGCAGGAAAAAAAAAATCAAACTTTTGTTTCATACCATTTCATTTGTTTTGTAACGGAAAGAAAAAAATAACACAAACTATATAATGCAGCAATTAAATACAACAAACAATCTCAATTTCTAATTTGAATTGCAATTAATGCTGTCCATATATAATGAAACAAAAATTACAAAATGGATATTGTTCTCAATTTTTAAATATTGTATAGAAAATTAACTGCAAAATTTATACACTAACTACAAATTATACTAACAACACTTATTTTTGTGAGATTATCAAGTAGTTAAATTAATATTTATTCTTTTTAATAATTCATTTTTAAATCAATACAAAATGCATATCTACTTACTGAACACATTTTTATTGTATATATTAGATAAAAATTATAAAAAAAAGAACACACATTCAAGGAGAAAATTCAAACAAAATGTATACACTTTATTGAAATAATAATTCTGCAACTTTGTACAATCTTGAAAAGTGCTCCAATTACTATTTGTATCATAGTTTTCAGCAATTCAATATATACAGACTTTCACTAATATATTTAAGTGAAAGTATAATTTTAAGTTGTAATTAAATGCATTTAATCTTTTTTTATAAAGCCTGAAAGGAGTATAAAACACCTAAAATGGAATAATCATAAATAATATTTTAATGATAAGCATAGCTAGAATTTTAAATAGACCAACATTGCATTCACTGACTTAAAAAGTAATTTAATATATTTTAAGTGTATTGCTATAAAACATTACATCTTCAACCAGAAAATGTATACTATACTTTAAAAATTGGAAAATTTTTTGAATAATTCCCCTTGTTGCCCACTTCAAATATGAAACAAAATTTATTTGTTTTCTTTCTTTTGTTTAAACTATTGCCTTTCAATATTACATAACTGCCTAAAAGCACTTTAAAAAATTATTGAAATTTTTTATTATTATTATTGCTTTATTGATATTTGAAATATTTTTTAATAACTACTTTGCATAGTATGAACAAATTACAGGGCACAAAAACTTCTGAATGGACAGTGAAATATCAGAGTAAATTGTACAAAAATATACATTTCAGATATGTTTTTACTCGAAATGCACAAGTTCCCATATTTAGCTAGGAAAAGAAAAATAATTTCAAAAACATTCTTAAAATATTTACCTTAAAACATTGAATGTTTTTAATGTGCATGATTATTCTTAACAATTAATAAAATAATTAGCCATTTTATAAAATTATTAATGTAGATCTTGTTTGTAAATATCATGAAGATTTAATAACAAAATCTAAAAAAAAAAACTTCATCCTCATTATACACATGTAATTATTTAGAATTCAGTCCAACAAGCATGCACTATTTTAGGGCATGACAGAGATTTACAAAACACAATTTTTTTAATGAGAAAATAATTTGTTTTAATAAATATTATAACTCCTAAAAATTATTTTAAAAAATAACATAAAAAGGAATTAAAAAACAAAGAAGTGGGAACTTTGTATAAATATAAAAATGGTACTTATTTTTTCAACAACTGCAATATTATTTTAAAATAATTATTATTATATAAATGTCAATAACCATAAATTTATCTTAATATTCAAAATTAAAGATTTAAGTTTATAATTTCAAAACAAAAGAAAATCACATTTACATATAAATTAAAATAAATATAAAAAAGTAACTGCAATGAAACATGTTTCAAGATTATAATATCAAACACCTTTCCACAAACCAAAGAAAAAATTTTCATTTAAAACTCAAGATTCACACAACAAAGGAAATTAAATAATGCTAATAATAAAATCACAGATAATTCTGTGAATCTGAAAATAAATGCATAAATACATTCATTTCATTACTATTATTATTTTTGTTTACAAATAACAGTGAAATGTTTATTTTTTTACAAAGAACAGTGAAAAAAAAAATCATAACAGTAAAAATGTTTTTAAGATTTCTTTACAGACAATCTTAAAGCATATACTAATCAATGTATGCAACTAATTAATAATGCTTTAAAAAAAGCTTCCGAGCATTGTAAAATTTTCTCTTTAATTTAAATAGTTTCAATGCCTCCCCCCCCAATTTCGTAAAAGCAGATTGAAAATCTACAATTATACTAAATTTCGATTTCAACGTACTACCCAAGATATTTACTGAAAACTGTTACAAGAATGAAAATGCACAAAATATTTATTTCATCTTTACAGCAAGATGCACAGTACATTTTGATTATCATTTCAATCATGTTTTACAGGAAAAATTATTGCATAAATTTTGATAATTACATACATGTTAGTAATCAGCACTGGGTTTCTTAAAATCCATACCAAGTTCTTAATCAGTTTACCATGCCAAAATGTCATTATTGAAATCCTCTGAAATGATGCAATGTTCTACAATAAAAAAATTCGTCTTGAAAACGTCATAATGTAAGATGGAAAAGTCATGAATACATGAAGTGTTGCAATATAAGATATGGCCTATATTAAAAAAGTGGTAGCAATGCACTCCACATTTTGTACACTTGAAAGATTATCTTTAAAATCATTCTGGAAAAGTATTAAACATTGATAACTCTTCAAATGAAGAAGCTCCACTTTGATCCAGCATTTGCAACATATCAGATAGTTCTTGCTGTTGAGGACCACTACCAGTTCCACCATGAGTTTGAGAATGGTTTCCTGTAGTAGTTGATGAGGGAGGACCATCAGGTGTTCCAGGGCCTTGCCACTGACCCCACATTCCTTTAAAAAAAAATACATATAAAAATAGAGAAATATAACACCTATCTTTTAAGGAAAGAATACATTAAAAAAAAAAAGGGCAAGATATTATTTATATAGTAATATTACATTTTAAAATAAGACAAGATTTATAATGTAGAAAATAATTAACTTGCATTGAAAATCGATTTTCAAAAGTACTTTTAAGAAAATACATACAAGCAAAATTAATGTTATGAAAAATGAATGTACATTAAGTAATCAAATTCTTTCAATTTTTATATTTTTAGTTAATTTCATAATGCTAGAAAATTTCAACTTTTTTAACGTTTTTTTTTTTTAATAGCATTATGATTTCTTGTTCGAAAAAATTTGTGCAATAAACTTGAATGTCACTGGAAAGTATCAGCATAAATAGTTATATTATATGTATGTGTATTATGGTCAATGTGATTAATCGGTGATTATGCATAGTGGATTAATTTCATGGAGTAATAAAACATTTACTATAACTGATATGTGCTAAAAATGATATTTTACTGATATCTTTTCTAATACTGATTAAAATTATGCATAAAAATTGATTTAAAAATATGTAATTCATTTAAATATTAAATTTCCTTGAATTCTAGAAATTTACAATGAACAGAAAGCCCTAAAAATAAAATTATAAACAATTCTTCTATATGTATTACTTTAACAAATAAAATAGCAATAAACAGCTGATAACAATAAAAATTTTTCCTTAAGTAAAAGGATAAAAATATAAAATACCTCTAGGACCAGAAGCAGAACTAAGTTGTGTGTAAGTTGGACCTGATGGACTTCTAGCAGGAGAACTCATTTGATTATAATTTTGTCCAAATGGTTCAGAATTCTTTAAAAATGAGAAAAATGAAAAATGATTTCATTATACTGCCAGCATAAATAAAAAGTAAAACTAATAAGTAAGCAAAAACAATAATAGAGATAAAATAAAAGAACTACTACATAAATGTTGATCACAAAATAGTTATGAATTATAATAAGAAAAGTTGTAATATTAATTATGATATTAAAAACTTTTTTTAAAGTTATGAACATATTTTTTTTTTTATGGATATTTCAAAATAGCATAACGTTTCTACATGAAAGCAGATAAAATTCATTAGTAATGTGTTTTCTTTATCAGAAACATTCAAAATTAAAAGCTTTCAGCAACAATAAAAAATTTATTTAACAGATACTTAATATTTATAATAATATGTTCATATTATTTATACAATACTTGCATATTTTCTTTTCTTTTATATTACATTTAGAATGCAGAGTAACAAATACCAAAAATTACGATGGAAAATGTACAAATATTTGAAATAATTACTAAATCATTGATTCCATTTTGTTTCCTAAATACTTATATTGACCTGAACAACAAATATATATAAAATATTATTCTATAAAGATGATTATAAAAAGTTTAAATATATGAAATGGGAAAATTTAAAATGAATCAATATACTATTTTACTAGATAAGAGCCAATAGTTAAGCCACAAATATGCAATCAAAAATACAGTATTTCTATCAAATCTTAATACCAAACAATCTAGTTTATTTGCCTAATAGAGCCTCAAAATGAGGCATGGTACAAATTCTGTCTTAAAAGATTGTCTTAACGGATTAATTGTCTTAGTAGATTAATTCTGTCTTAACAGAAGAACTTAAATGAATATTTATAGGTTCACTATAGAGATACACAAAAATAAATCCCATAACAGCACTGACAAGGGACTAAATATAAAAAATAAATAAAATATTAGAACATTTAAAGTAAAATTCTTTAAAATATTATAAAATTGTTTTAAGAATGGTGAAGTGCTATTTATAAGTACAAACAAAAGATAAATGGAAAATTTTTATAGAACGATAAATATTTCAAATCCACTTATGTGAACAAAACAATAAATAAATAAATATCTTTCATCTTCATCATCACCAGCAATGCATATAATGATATCTACAACAACGAAGAATGATACGATCGAATGTACACCAATTATTTGAGAAATAAATCTGATATGAAGTATTTAAATAAGAGACTTCTTAATATAAATATAAGTGAACATCGAAAAGATTAGTTAGCATCTAAAATTGCTTAAATTTTATATAAATGAATAATATGAGAGTTATAACCTCACTATTTTTTTTAAAGTCTACATTAACTAAAATATTTTAAACAATTTCATACAAAAAATACATTGAACTAAGAAGAATTTAAAGCCTTATTTCGTTTAGTTAGAATATTATAAATACTTAACTTGTATTTCTAAAATATATGAAACAAATTAGTAATGTAAAGATAGCTTCATTAAAATTACCGCAATCTTATAATTCTTAGAATGTTATGCTAAGTTTTACATGAATAAACTGGTATGGAAATTTATTTTTCGCTGAATTTAAAATAAAGTATAGTTATAAATAAAAATTACAATATCATAAAATTTCATTAGTTAGAGTAACAAAATCGAAATAACTTCTTAGATATTTTGATTGTAACTACTAAAAAATATGAAGACTATGTAACCATTTGGCTGTATTTTTCTTAAAAAGAGAATACTGTTTGCCACATTTCTAGGAAATAGTTGAAACAATGAGACAAAGGGAAAAAATAATGCTAAGGCATTTGAAAGTCATTTAATGTATATACAAATGAACAATAGAATATATGTGTTTACTTTTATCAAAGGCAAGAATAAAATTCCAGGAACTGAATCTAAATGACAATTTAGCTCATTTAACTAAATTGAAACTAAAAAAAACTGTCAATCAGTAACTATCTCCTTTTATTTACTGGCAAACATTATACTTAACATTAAGCAGCATTATTAATAATTATATGTGCAATTACTTAGAAAAAAAGGGTTGATTATTTTAGCAATCTTTTTGTCCCCATAGATTTACATGTAAACAATTTTAATTTAAAAAAATATACTTAGATTATATTTTAATTCATAAAGATTTTATATGAAATTGGTGCTTCAGACAATATCTGCAATTCATAATCTAATGAATTGAACATTATTATTTCTCATGCAACAAAAAATATGATAAAGTTATAAAAAGTAATTCTGAAGTTTTACAATATATTTGTAGCACTAGTGCTAAGAAAATATTTTTGCTTGTATCCTTTTGGCAATTCGAGATCGTTTTATATTTAAAAAATTTGAATAATAATTTACAATTATTGTAACATTTTATTTGTATATTCAGAATTTTTAAAGTAATAAATTATTTAAAAATTACAGATGCTTATAAATTTGTTTATCCATAATAAAATATTTATGATTAAATAATGATGAAAAAGTAACATATTTCATGAAATATTTACTATAACAGCTGATAGAGAAGAAGAAAAATAATTTAATTAGTAATAATGCAAAAATATATAGGCTATTAATTAATACAAAAATATTAATAAATTCTCTAAAATTTGATCCATCATCACAAAAAGATCAATAATTTATGTTTTATTATAAAAGTGTAACAAATTGCTATATAAGCATTGTGAAATTTCTTTGACAGGGAACGATAGAATGCCAGAATTTCCTCAATTTATGTACATGTTTTTACCAATTACAATATGTAATTAAATAAAATATTCTTACAGGTATAACAAATATTGGCACCCAACTGAAGCACTGGCATCAACCAGCTTGAATTTATTGCTTGATTGATGTTATATTGCCATATCATGTTGGCAACACATTTAACTGACAATAGACCTGCCACCATATTTTATTTACATATTTTAATGATTAAAGTTTTTCTTAATAATCGTAATAAAAATAAGAATGATATAGACATCCATTTCTTTTTTTTTTTTTTTTTTTTTTTTTTTATGTATTTCTTTCTCTGGCAGAAAAGAAAGCACATGATTAATTGGCATTTACATCTTCTGGCATGCCATGTTCTCTCTCAAAAGAAACATTATAATGGCACAATGCCAATATATCAATTTATTGCAAAAGTAAATTTCTATGCCGATATATCAATTCATTGCAATAGTAAATTTCTAACAATTTCATAAAAAGTTGCAATGAACAATGTTTTAATTTTATTCAACCTAATGTACAAAAGGTGAAAGTTTTTCAGATAAATTGAATTCAACATCTGTAAAATTTTTTATTTTATTATTAAACTAATGAATCAAAAAGCTATGATGTAATCTTCTATAACAGCATTTTCAAGTAAGTTCTTTTACAATCTTTATTTTTCTATCTTTACAATTAATTGAACATTAAAATAATTTCTACAAAAGTTAGCACATTGTACTGAATATCATAAATAAATAGTAAAAAATTTGATTTGATTTTTTTTTTTTAAATTTTGAGTTAATAAAAGAGGGAAATAAATTATAAACTTAAAAATAATTTATTGCATCTATTTTAATTAGAAATATACTACCTTAAGGTATCTTATAAATATGAATCATAAATAAATATTACAAATATTTTGATAAAGGAGAAAACTCTTAATTTTATTTTTATAAATAAAAAACTAAGTATTGCAGCAATAAAAATTCAATAAGAAAAATATTAAAACATAACTAATCTTTGGTTTTACATGAAACCTGTTTTATATGTAAGAAAATAGTTAAGTATAAAATGAAATATACAAATATATCGATATAAAAGAATATATGTATATATAAAAATTATATTAATAAAAGAATTTATACGAATGAAATAAGAATAAAAATAGTAAAACCATCTATTAATTTTTCATATAAATTTGTATAAAAAGCTTATTTCTATAAATAATGAATCAAAAGGCTAAAATTAAAAAGAATGTAATACATAAAAACATTGATTATTAGCAAAAAAAAAAAATAAATAATAAAATTTGTTATTCCTATACATAAAACATGTTCAGGAATAACTCATTTCTTTATAATTCTCAATGAAGTCAATATATGAATACAATCATTTGAAATAAACAAACATAAAATCTGTAAAAAAAAAAAAAAATTTTAGCTCTAATACTGAATCCCTTTTTAAATACAGAAATCTCTAAATACAGGATCATTGAAGATTACTTTTAATGGTATGGTTTGATTTATAAACACACACCTGAGCTAAATGTCGCTGAACCCAAACTGCTTGTGGTGATGATGAAGATGATGTTGTTGCAGATGGTTTGGTGATGCGAGTTAAAACTCCACCACCTGCACTTACAACAGCAGATGGAGGAGTCTGTGCCATTGTAGCACCCAAATTTCCAGCTCCACCCCCAACACTTGTGTTAGGATAATTAAGACCTGAATGTTGTTGCCCACTACTTTCATATGTGCCATAAACTGGCTGCCCTGATCCTGGTCGTCTTTCCTGGATTCCTTGAGAGCCTGCAAAATGCAAACAAACATATACTGAGTGAATTCAATGAAGAAAAAATTTATAACCATAAAACACACGCCTTGTAATATGTAGCATATAATATAAAAATTTCCACACTAAATATAAAATATGTTAACTAGGAAATATTAAAGTAAATTTTAAAAATTAATCCATTAAATAAGCATTTGTTAACCATTAAAAAAAAATAGAATGTGGGAAGGGAGGGCTTAAATTGAGAACAAATTTACTTTTTAATTCAAATTGTTTATATGAAATAAACTATTTTTGTAGTAGGGAATACTTACGATGGAAAATCCACAGCATAAACCAATTAATTTATGCATAATGGATTATTTTTTATAATCGTCATTTTTTTCAGCAAGGGTTCTTTAATGAAAACATTTCAAAGGCATTATAAAACAATAAATTATGTTGATTCTTTTTACCCAAATAAAAAAGGAATTGAAATTTTGTTTTGGCTTCCAGATATCAGCCAAACTTATTCAATACGCCAACATTCAATAAAAAAATCGATTGCAAAATTGAATATAAAATTCAATGTGAGAAGTAATTATATCAAAAAGATAAATAATCACCTTAAGCAATTCTTAATACATTTAAAAGCTTCACATACCAGAATTTCTCATGACATAAATATAATCAAGTTTTCAATTGCATAAAATTTAGAAAAGCAAGAAAAATATATTAGAAAGATATCCAAAGAAGTGAAGGAAATAATTTTAAAACAGAAACAAAATAATTAACAGATGAGAAAGAAAAAAATTTTTGTTTACTGGTGGATATAGTATTCTATGTAAGTTGAAAGATAAGTATTTTGATACATTAGTTAAATGGTAGTCAAACAATAGCATCAAATAAATTTATTATTAATTATTTAAACTAATTATTAGTATTTCATGTAAATATCAAAATTCAAAGTTTTACATGATGATATCGAAGAAGAGACAAAGAAGTGAAGGAAATAATTTTTAAAACAGAAACAAAATAATTAACAGATGAAAAAGAAGAAAAAAAAATTTTTTGTTTAGGTGCAGTTTCTGCAATTAATTGAATTCAGTTTTTAAATTAAGAAATTTAATTTTCATGATGTTAGTTCAAAATGATGTTTTTATGTTATGGTTATAAAGTAGAAAATACACAATTATTATCTTGCTCACAAATTCTTCACATAGGTGCCCTTCATTAATTTTTAAATATAACCATGTTTGTGAGCATAGTCATATTTATCAAACCAAATTCAAAACTACATCTTATGGAATTAAAACACCTAACGTCAACATAGCTCTTATCTAAACATAGAATTTTATACTATTACCCTGACAGTGAACTGGTACTTTACAATTGAATATTTCACAAATTATTGTCACATTATTGTCATTATTGCACACAAATTATTGGCCTGTTTGTGGGACCTGAAGAAATCAATGAAGATTCTGCTTTAGTATAATTAGTCAATAATCAACATAGGCATGCTGGAAGGGCGATATTAATAGGAAAATAACCATAGAAAGTATCAACAAAAAATATAGAATATTTTAAAAACAAACTGTGTCACTATTACATATAGAAATTATAATAAATATGAATACCTATAGAAATTATAATAAATATGAATACATATAGAAATATGAATACAAAAAAAATAAATAATAAATATGGATACATATAGAATTTATGTAATCATTTAAAAATTTAGTACACGAGGGAATTTTAGTTGATCTAATAAACCTTTCTCTAACTGAACATACCTGAGATTCTTTCCAACTTAATAATATCGTAAGCAAAACCACAGAATTTTTGAGTTATAACATTGAACACAAAATCAGTCTTACATAGGTAATCTCTAAGTTTGTATTAAATCCGCAAAGACAAAAGATTAATTGTCAGATTACTCTCCTCACACTTGCACGACCCCAGTGAAAACAAAAATATTATACATTCATACATTCCCCTACACATTTGTCAAACTGCTGATTGGGACAAATCAACAGCATAAGTCTTAGACAGGACATAACTCATAGCATCATTCAATAAGTAATTCCTACTGGTGAGATAAAACAATCTCGCCTACATTTTGAAAACACCCTGGAAAATTTAATCCATTTGTGATCTTCAAAAATCAAAAGGACACTCAAACTTGCCCATCTTCTATTCTGTCTTCAGTTTGTTTGTGTAGAAGAATAGTCAATTCTCCAACCAACTTTCAGTTCATACCATTTCTACCATAACACTAATAAAAATGAATCACCAAATGGCCTCATACACAAATCTCTGGGTGTCTTTCTTGAAATCACTGGAACACAAACATTCCTGACATCTCAATTATAGTTATCACACTTCATAAGAAAGGATTTTCATTTGAGTTCCATACAATGTAATCAATACGTATAAATTTTGATTACATTATGCAACATTAATAAAGAATTAGCACTAAAAAGGAATTTAAAATTGACTAACCAGGATGATGAGAGCGAGGCACGACGGATGGGTACACTTCACCAGATCTAGGTAAACTGTAATCAAGACCTTCAGGTTTGGATTGACTTGATAGTAAATTACCAGGTCCCATTGCATGACTATATTGATTCAAGGCATTTTCCCCAGAAGAACTAACAGGTCCTTGATCTGGAGCAGATGCAGGCACCTCTTGTTGGTGATGAAGGCTTCTATAAGGCAATAAAAGTAAAACTTTTAGAAAAATATTATTTTAAAAAAAGTTGAAAACAGTAAAAAAATATGAAACTAAACACAATTTTGCTATGATATAAGCAAAATTTCATTTTTAAATATATTATAAACTCCCATAAATATTACTGATTAATAAGAAAATATTTAATGAACAATCCATTTTAATTCTAAAAACAATAAAAAAAGGCATTATGTTATTTTATATTACCATAATAAGAACACAAAAATAAATAAGACTATTTGTTAAAATGTTTAGATTTTTTGAGAAAATTTTATGAAGAATAGCCAACAGGTACACGACACACAACCAAAGACAAAGCATTTCACCATTTTGTTATTTTATCAAATATATAAAACTGAAATCTTTAAAATAAGACATTTAAAAAATGAATGCCTTAAGTTTTGAAAGAAATTTTTTTTTTAAATATTCAAATAAGAATATAATAGTACAGATGCACAATGTTTATTTAATAGTTTGTTAGAAATCTTTTTTCCTTACAATATTTTACATATATGTTACTAATGACTTCAAGAAAATAAAAGAAATAACAGAAAATGTATTTAATAGTTAAGAGAATTAATGTCACTAAATTTTCATCATATATTATAATTAATTTATTATTTAAGGTCTGCTGCAATATAATTGAAGTTAATAGTATAATAATGCAATTTATAAAAATAAACAATAAGGAATTTTTAATTCTTAAAGTGTGAGATGTGTTAGGTAGGGGTGTTAGAGGTGTTAACTGATAATTTCAAAATGAGGGGTAAAACACTCTAAAGTCTCACTTACTTGGCAAGTGTATTTGTACATACAATGTATTCAACTTCGTTTGTATATGGGTTCAAAAAGGCAAAACTACTGGTTCGCAACCATACCCATTCTCTGTTCTTGGCACGGAACCGATACATGACAGACATGACTTGTCCTTTCAGTTTCAAAACTACAAATTGATTTTGAAAATATGAATCAGATGAATAATATAACCATGCTTTGGAAAAATATATATTAATAATTTTTAATTAAAAAATTATTTACATAACATATTATGAATTACTAGCATTATGTATCATGGTTTTAAAAATAGCATGATTTAACATAAATATTTATCAATAATGCAATTTTACTAGCTATTCAAATTAAAATATGGATTTAAAATAAAAGTCCATAAAATTTTTAAAGTCCTTTTTAATTACAAAATAGATAGTTTTCATATACCTTGTTCAAAACTTTCCTTCATATGCGATTGGTCCTCAGGGTGAAAACAATCAAAGATTATTTTTCCTAAAAGCTCTTGGGGTGAATAGCCTAGCACGCCTTGCACTCTAAAAAAAAAAATTTAATCATTTCATTACAAAATGCATAAAATCAGGTCTCAAGTCTCTAAACTACAGTTTACAAGCACTATCAATCAGGCCACAACAGTTTATTTTAAATACAAAGCAAACAAAATCATAGAAAATAATAATCAGAAGTTTTTATGTAACAACCGATTAACAAACACTATAATTGACATACATAATGAAATTGAATATTTTAACTGCAATTAATGATATAAAAGAGTTGTCCTAAAACCTATAATACATGACATATGTAGGAAACTATAATGAAATTAGACATTATAATTATAATTAATAAGATTTATGTAACAGTAACTTTCCACTGGTAATTGTTTGTAAGTACAGATCAAATTTACTAGTGAAAATTATCAGCATCGAATTCAAATGCATATCAGTTAACTTAAATCTGCAAATATTTGTTTGTATATTTCATTTCAGAGAATGTTTTTTCCTCCACACAGACAAGTAATTCTGAAAGTGGAAAAAATGTCTCTGAGCAAATTTATGCTATATGGATAATGGAAATATAATATAATAATGGATAATGAAAATATACTATAATAATGGAAGAGCAAGACAATCCAGCAATGATTAATTTAAATATTTTTCTTTAAAATTTTTGCTATACTGCAAATCAATAATTTCCATTTGAAGCTCTGGGGCAAGGGCTTTCTATGTCGGTTATTAATGTATAGACATCAAAAATTAAGAGTTTTCTACTGAAAAAAAAAATATTTAACTTACAGATGTTTCATTTAAATTAGTTTTCATCATCATAATTTGGCCAAATATTAAGATATGAATCTTGAAACAATAAGAATCTTTTGAGTAAAAAGTAAAAACTTAAAAAAAATGTTTTCCCTTTATATCTTTCAGATGATGAACTGTTACTTTATCTCATTTTTATAATAAAGGTATAGCAGGAATATATTTGAAACAGACTTTTTCTTTGCATCATAAGCCCTTGTTGTTGTAAATATGTGTTTTGTTGGAAATTTTCTCACGAATCTCATTTGCAATACATATCAGTTTGCATCGTTTGGAAAAATGTATAGATTAAAAAGCAATATTTCATAAATTATAGAAATAAAATGCTCCATTTTTAGTAATCATTATTTATGTTCACATTAAATAATGAAATATTGAATATAAAAAAATCTCCTTAACTAGAATTTAGATTACAATAAATAATTATGAAATGCATTATTTTAATGGCTTAATTTGTTATTTTATAAAACAAGTCTTAAAATTAATTTAAATAATTTACCTTTGGTCCACAAATGTAAACTTTCCTTCTAAATTATGACGTGATATAAATTCACTAGAAGAGTTAGAGCCCATCAAATCACTATTGTTAGGAGTACTGGTAACTTGCAAACGTCCAATTGCAACCAAACAACAATGGCTACTTCCATGAGCATCTTCAGGATCTAATCTCTCCATTGAAACACCTAGAGGGGAAAATATCTAATCAAACAATTTTAAATGTTAATTCTGCTTTCTAAAACAATTTAAAATAAAAAATAGATTAAAAACCAGAAAGTTAGACAACTTTTATAACAGGGGTCGCCAACACTTCAGACTTCTCAGACCACTAAAATTGATATTTTTAAATTTCATGGACCAACAATTATGAACATTTTTAAAGATAAATACATTTATTAAATTAAGATCACAGAATTCAATTGTATTAATAGAAAGTGCACTTCTTTAATATACCAAAATTATACATGTTTGCTAAATAATAAAATTATTGATGCTTATTTTATCATAAAATCCTTAAGGCTGTCTAATTGTAGCATAATTATTAAAGTTTGCTTAGTTATAAAATAATTTAAGACTATAAAAGTTTGTACATTTATTATGTGATGTTTGTTCTGGCTTGTTTGAAAGAAGAAAACAACCCTCTAAAGCCTTTTTATTTGCCAATTTAGTATTATTTTTTGAAGTATGCAGTTGAAGGAACTGAACAAAATGAAATTTAGCATGATTCGTAAAATTAATGCAGTCTATAGACAAAAATTGTCATACAAAATAAATTTCTTGGAATATTATTTTTGTTTAATTATTAATAAAACATTAAAATAAAAATTAACATCAAATTTTTCACTATCCTTTTTCTTCAAAACATCCAATTTTCTCATGGATTATCGATTGGCAACTACTATTATAAAATACTGATAGAATATTAATACAACTTTCAGAAATTAACTGCTACAAAACTAATAAAATGTTATATTTTTAAAAAAGAAATCCTGTAAATACCTCAACTTTTTAAATCAATTTAACTTTGTAAACAATTACATGAAATAATTTTCAAATGACCAAATTTAGGTCAGCAAATTAAATTACTGCAAGTTTAATACATAGAAAAGTTAATTTATAAAGATGATAGATAGTGATATGTATATTAATCATCTCACAATAGACTTTATTTGCATAAAAAGAGAAGGAAAACTCAAGACAAGGGAAAAGTTGTAAAATATTAAATTCCTCATCAAAGAAACAATGTGTAACTAATCAAAGAAATGCTTTATGAATGAAGTCTGTATGTTTTACTGTATAGTACAACAGTAAGCAATTGCATCTCTTCATTAAAGTAGGTATGGACCCATTGAAATTTGAAATTTTTAAAATAACTAATACTTTGTTATATAGATGTAGTATTTACTTTTATTATGAAATTTTTTTAATAATTTTATATTTTATTACTCTTAATTATATATTTTTTTTATGTATGTATTATTTCTATACCAAAGACTTGTGTAGAATAAGTAATTAAACTAATTAAATTAAATAAATTTGAATTTGTGTACTTAACTACTATAGTATAGTTCTTATATAACAATTAGTATAACAATAGTTCTTAGTATAACTATTAAAAAATTGGCATGTAGCTCTCATTGACTTGATGTTTGTATATTCTTGGTATAGGATAAAAGAAAAGCACAGAGTAGTAAAGCTATAATTAGCTTTTAATTCATGTTTCAATCTAGACTTTACAATAATTAGTAATCAAGTTTTAGGCCATGTTAAAATTATAAATGATCAAAAGTAAAAAGATAAAAATTAAAGTTCATTGTTTGTTTTTATTCTGAAATAAGAGTATTACCCAAAGAAAACTGTCAATGCATATTATATTTACATAAGTTCACATTTATTTTAAGAGAGATTATAATATATTTACTATTCATATATTTATTTAGTTATTAAGATATATATTTTAGAGAGATTTCTGTTTCCAAAATAGTATATGTTGATTAATTCATATAGTGAGATATATAACAAATAAATAATAATAAATTTGTTGAAAGTGTAAGGAAGAAAGAAAGATTATATTTAATTAACTAACAAATTTTGGCAAACATTAATAAAATCAGACATGATTTATTGACTGTATTTTGAAAAATCTGAAAAGAGGACATATATGTCTAATTAAAGACATCATTAAATTTTCTATAAATTTGAACTTTCACACCTTTATAAAAAAAACACAACTCATATAATCTTGATTTAATTTTAATTACTCTGTATTTTCTGTAATATTAAATACCATTTAAAATTACAGAAAATACAGAACTGTAACAAAAGAAGCAACACAAGCTTGTAATTGCATGGAAACATGGCATGTTAAGAACAACATAAAATTTCAATTTTAAATATTAATTTTGAAGAGAAATATTTTTAATTGTATTTAAAACAAAAGAATATAAATGGCTATAGCTTCGTTTCAGCCAAGTAATAATCACTTAATTGTGACAAAACCTATTTCAAATGCATAGAAATTATTTTTAATCATGTTTAAATTTTTTTTAAACATTTATACTGGAAAATCCACATAAATCCAATCTGTTTTGTATAGTTTAAATTCTTACCTGTTGGGGGCCAATTTTTAACATAACCAGTACAATGTACTACAGCATAAGCATTCCCATCAGTAGATGGTCCCAAACTGTTCCTTAGTCTAGGGCGAGGCAAATGACTGGAGCACATGGCATCCGGTGATAGATTTCCTATTTTCATTCGACAAATAAACCCTCTACGGGATCCCATACATAATCGCATTGATGCTAATGAAATATATTAAATTCATTAAAATTTATATACTGTATATTTACAATTCATAAATACTTAATATAGAACATATCTCATTGATATTTGAAAAGATAGTTCATTAGGTTATAACAAATTTTAAAACATAAATAAACTTAAAAAGAAAAGATGTAATAAACATATATTTTATTGATTTAATATTTTACAAAAATATAATTATATTAATTGTCTACATTCTCTTATAATTAGTGCAGATATTAAATTTTAAAAATTTTGAATAAAATATAATTAAAAATTACAATCAGGTGCTTATTTATATTCTATTGTGCACACACATTAACACAAAATAATAGCTAAATTAAAAGAAAATTTCAAAAAAAAAAAAAATTTACTGAGCATATATAATTGTTGTGTAATATCTTTTATACAGCCAAAGTATAGACACATTGTATAAAGTTGAAAACTTTTACAAACTTTTAATTGTATACATATTAAACATTTTAGAAATTAAGAACTGTTTAGTGAATAAATTTAGAAAAGTACTTACACTGGTGACCTTCTTTCTTAACTGTGCCAGCTATAAAGAGGGAAAAATGATGAGTCTTCTTAAATACAAAAGAGAAAAGATTTACAAATAATTTAGTAAATTCTTTAAAGTTTCTTTCAAAAATAAACTTATCTGTTTTTAAAATACAAAATTGAAAATAAAATTCTGTTCATTAATTTATTTCAATGATGATTGAATTATTAATTAAAATAACTTATAAAATTCCTGTGAACCCAAAACCAAACCAGTACATTAATTACTGTTCTATTAATCTAAATTTTATATTTGGCTGCCATCAATTCAGTAATTTGAGTACAATAAATTTATTTTAGGCATCTTTCAGTCAAATACTGCATGAATATATATATTTTTTTAATTTGGTGACATGGTAAAACTAAATATGATTGTCTTTATTCATTTCAAAATCAGTTCCTGAATTTGAAGTTAGTAGTAATGGGAAACTCAACTGATATATTTTTAAGCAATTATGTACAAAAGTTTAAATTTTGAATACTAATAAACATGATTTAACATAATAGTTAAAAAGTAGTTTCTAAAAATGCAGTTCACATTGAACATTTGCAGAAATGACAAAGACGTTTTTAAGAATTTAAAGAATTAATTAATTATGACCTACTTTTAAGATCCAGTATTCTTCCAGCATTTGCAGATTCTTGAGTTGAAAGTTGTTCACGTAATTTATCCACATCATCTGGATGTACAAGGTCATATATACATGCATTAAACCAGTCAGCCTAAACATAAGGAGGGGAGAGAATGTTCAAACAGATTATTACACATTATTATTATTATTTTTCTTTAATTTCCATAGTTCTTCAAACACACAAATAATTTAAGTTCAATTAACTTTTCCAAATCAGAGTTCAAACATTATATTTAAATAAATTAAACTGCTTAATTTTTTTCTGAGAAAATCAAAATATCTATCAAAAATTTTTAATATTGAAAATTAAGATTAGTACATTGTAAAACTCATAAATTCAACACAAGGAGTATGATATAAATATTACCTGAGACTGATTTAGTACAGGTGCTACTGAATCTGATACATATATTATTCTGCCTGTGTCACAAGCCAAAACAAACAGAAATCCATCTGCAGCCTAAAAGAAATATAATATAGGAAATAAGAATTCATTATAAGTAATTAATATAAACATATTGATATAATACAAGAAAATATTTTACAACTAGACAGTCTTTTCTCCTACACATATATAAATCATTTTATAGACAGAAAGAAGAATTGCTTCAAAAATTACATAGCCTAATAGCATGATGAATGTAGCCTCATATGGTCAAATATTGAGATGTCTTTATTTAAATTACAATCTGATTATTTATAATATATTTATTTTCAACTACAATACAATTTAATGCTGCTAAAATAAAGAATGGATCTATGTTTTACCCAAAATTCCTCAGCCCATTTTCTGATTACATTTACACCATAACAGTTCATTATCAGAATATTTTTATGGTATTCAGTTACTTTACAGACCAATAAGAGCAGTAAATTTGAGCTTAAAAGGATAAACACCATATCACATTAAGAATTATAATAAATGGCATTTAAGATACTTAATTTAATCATTATAAAGTTCTTGTAGTAATTACACCAATACTTGGTTCTGTTTAGTGATTTCATTTCTGGAAATTTTCTTCTCTGTATTATATGTGTCTATCTCAGCAAAATACAATGTTTTTTAAAATGAAAAACATTTCTAAATAGGCACAAATGATATTAAACTATTCATCTCTTATTAATTTTTGATGCATTTCAGTGGATATTCATCAATAAAAATTTGAATAGTTAAGAATACTTAAAAAACAATGTGCAAAAAAAAAAAATTATTATTATTATTATTGCTAAGTTTTGTAATTGTACTGAGAAATGTTCTTTATTTCCTATAGCATACAAAGATAATAATTTCATCATTATGAAAATAATACAATGAAAATCACCTCTAATATAAGATGCTTTAGCTCTTGATCAGTCAAAAATGAAGGTCGGTATGAAGAACCATCGCTACTTGTGTTTCCAGTTCCTGAAAATTACAATATTGCATATTAAATCCATAGTGATAATAACAATAAAAAAGTTGCAAATATCATATTAAAAAGAATACATCTTAATTCACAGAAAAACAAGACAAGTATTTAAAAATAGTGAAGAATAAATTAATCTGAAAGACAAAAGTTTAATTCGAATTTTTAAATTTCTATTTTTAGAACAAAAAAAAAAGTTCATATTCTCTAACAAAAGACTGTAAAATAATATGCAATATGTGTTAAATAAAGTAGCCTTTTTAATGATAATATTTAATAATTCAGTGTTTTAAGTGGAATAAATTATGCTAAAATAGAAAGTACTGTGTTATATTGAAAATTGAAAACAAGCAAAGTAAAAAGAAAAATATATATAAACACACATAGAGGGGATAAAAAGAAATATTTACTTATTTATTATATAAACAATTCAGGCAATTTTGGCCTTTGATACCATAATTTCTCAAAAGCAATGCTTAGTTAAATCTTTATTTAATATAAACAAATATTTTTTTAAGTATATCTAGGTTTTTTTTTTTTATGTTGCATGTTCTACCTCAATATTGTAAATTTATCATATTAATAAAAAAGGAGGCTTGTTTTGTGAAAGTCATACATGGATTAAATATCATTTTATTTTATATGATTCTGTGACAAGACCCAGTTAGCAATACTTAACAATGAAAACTTGTGCATTGATTGCATGATATGAAGAGCAAAAACAGCAAAGCAAAAAGTAAAGTAGCCACTTAAAGTAAATTTATTATCATTATTGCTATAATTTTAAACTACTAATCAGAGAAAAATATTCAAGCTTTAAAATCATCTTTTTTTAACAAGAAAAAAATGAGTGTAAATAATACTGAGTAATTGTCCTGGAAAGATAAAATATTCCTATTTTCCCTCCCTTTTCGATTTTAAATTATTTTTAAGAGAAAATACGATATAGTGAAAACATATATTAGAAGGAAATA
Source organism: Caerostris extrusa (assembly GCA_021605095.1). NCBI lineage: Eukaryota > Metazoa > Arthropoda > Arachnida > Araneae > Araneidae > Caerostris > Caerostris extrusa. The sequence continues at coordinate 124,501 of BPLR01008780.1, read as the reverse complement.
AAAAACAATAAGATAAAAATGTGATATTGTACGAGGATACATTGCATAAAGTTGTAATTTATAAACTTTTCAACGGAATCAGCTTAGATTCGTTTTAACTATAAATTTTTAATGTTGCTTAGTTTGCTTATAGGTGCAATTATTTTTTAAAAAATTATATTTTTAATAAAAATAAAATTTGGAAAATTAAAATAAAAGACTTATGATAATAAATAGAATGTTAAAAAAATTAAATTGCAGTGTCAAACATTGATTGGAAAACATTTTGAAATTATAAGGAGATTAGGAATCAGATGAAGATTAGGAAAATAACTACTTAAAAACCCCCTTGAATGGAATGCCCCATTTCAGAAACTCTTCATGTGCTTTCTTGTTATTATTTCCTTACGCAAACAAACAATTAGTATTAAAAGAAAGTTTATTTAATAAAATATGTCTTTAATCATTATCTCAATTTATGAAAATAAAGTGAAGTTACTCAGCCGGGAAATCATGCAAACTCTGTTCTAACCATTGCGTTACATGACAGTAACACAATACTATTCTTTCATTGTCCACAAAACTAGATAACACTGCAAGTACTTTTTTTTAATCATGGAAACCTCTATGAAACTAATTCTGAATTTCAAAATTTGATTATATCAGAACCAGAACATTCCTTTACTAATTCCTTGCATCCAACATACTCTCATGTTTTATTGATGGATCATCAATTCCTGAAAAAAATAATATTATCAATATTGTTGATCATTTGGTCTGGGTTAAACATTTGATTAGCATTAATGAAGCTCAAATCAGGTTAGTCCTGCTTTTGGAGATGTTGAGTTATGGGCAACAGCAAATGTTCTATTTCGCCCAGTTTTGTGAAACATTTATTGCTAAAACGAATTACTTGCAGCCTTTTGAATGTCTTCCATTCCTTCGAATGTTTAACTAATCTAGATCTTAGCTCGAATACCATGTTATACATTGCCCGACATAGAAAATATGACGTTATATTTTCTATGCCAAAAAAGTGGGTAGATTATGATGAAAATTGATACATAACAGAGAATGCATATGTAAATAAGTGATGTTATTAAAAGAATATTTTTATTAATCGATAAAATCTGCAGAGTGATCAGTAGGAAGTACCACTACTTCTCGCTGAAATGCAAACAGCAACGCTTCAGGGTACAGATTCAATTAGAGTGCAGATAGTGCATCCATATATTCTCAACTATCCTCCACAGTTCCATTCTCAGAGCAGACAAACAACGGCCAATGATGTTTCAGATGTGAGAGATCAGGAGACATTGCAGGCCCAGGAAGCTAATGGACATGCTGCAAGGATTGTCCTGCTGGTGAATGACGTGCGTGGTCTAGTGCTGTCCTGCTGGAAAATACCTCATCAACCTAATTGCCCTCAATGTGCTTCTGGTACGTAGATGGAGTGATCTGCTATTGTGTCAGCACTCTAAACCATTATGCCCAATTGACAAGTGGAATGATGTTCAACCATAGTGGCCGGATTGGCTCCATCTCCCCAAAACGTCCAGACTTTCACTCCGCGACTATCATTAGATGAACAGAACCATTCAGTCGTCTAACTGGCTAGATCCCGACATCATCGCAATCTTTTACGTCGGTGGGTGACCGTCAATAGCAATCGGTAGAGCGGCTTGTGTGCAAGATGTTTTCAGCCTATCGTTTTGAAACTGATCTCAAAGATATTGCAGCATCCAAAATTCCCCTGCACATTCAGAATGTGGAGTGTAGTTGTTTGCGAGGTCGCTAAGGTTTCGTCCCTTAGAATGCATCGATCCACGCGTTCTGTTGTACGCCTAGGTAGACCTGGTCTTTAACGACAATTCACATTTTGTTCATCGAATCATCTGGCCCAAATTCTTTGCACATTGGACACATCTACGTGTGTTTCAGCAGCGATAAGACCAACCAACCATTCGTAAGCTTAGAGTTTGACCCCTCATAAAATCGTTCGATTGCCGGAACCGCCTTCTGTGTCCTCGTTTACGCCTCTCTTATTCCCCACATGTGTTCTGAAGTGCAGAACTTCTCAAAATTCTGTATGCCGCAGACAACAGAGTGTAGGCTGTTGATTCATACGTCATTTTTCTTCCCTATCTCGCACTATAATCACGTGACCAACTTGCATTTCAAATCATCTGCATAACTTGCTCAGCTGCGTATTCTCCGAAATTTGTGTATTTATAGGGGCCGAACCTTCATGGTGTTACATTTTCTATGCCGGGCAGTGTATGACTAATGAATAGATATTTAATATGTTTTAAAGATCAGTGTACCTATCAGGATCCAGGCATGTTTCACAATGATAGTTCTTACGATTACTTCCTATCACTATTTAAAAGTGCCTTGTAGAATTAAAACAGAAGAAAACATGCAAAAAAAAAGATTATATAAAACTTTTATATTTTCGTATAACTTATACGGATACTATTAAATATGGAAAATAAATGCTATTAAATATTATGGATAAATATAGGCATAAGTTATTAAATACGGATAAATGAAATAGAAAAGAAGTGTTCTATATAGTGAGATCAAAAATGCAACTCAGAGATATAAGAATAAGAGAATTTTTAAAAAGACGTTCCTTGCGATGACATGTGATCACTCGGTAACATATATAATATTTCTATGTACCATAAAAAAAAAATTTGTGATTTTTAGATAAAAACTAAAACATTGAACATTAATTTATTAGTCAATTATATAAGCTTTTTAATTTTATAAAAAATAGACGAGTAAATTCAAATACAGAGTTTATACAAAAGAAATTAAGCAAAAATGAAATTATTCAGAAATTATTAAACAAATTTATTGCTCATTTCAAGGATATTATTACAGTTCTTCTGTCTTTTAAATTTTTCGTAAAGAAGTTTAAAAACTTTTGCATATTTTTGTCAAAATATTAGTTGGTTTTCAATTGTTTGACCTCAATATAGAACAGCATTCATTAAAATTCATTTATTTGTTTTATTTCACATTTAAATATTTTCTTTAATGTGCAAACACATATGCGTAATACTAAATCTTAAATAGAAAAAGACGTAATAAATTCATTCTCATTTAAAAATAATAATTTTCATGAATTTCCAAGAAAGTATAGAAATTGTGCCAGTATTTTTTTTTCCCCGGTGTGTTAAATAATTGTTAACTACCTAATAAATTAATTCTGCGACGTTAAAATCAAAACTTCTGCATTTTATCTTCAACTTACTCTATTTTTCTGAAAAATAGTAAACAAAAAATAAATTTATTTCATTTAGGTACTATTTTTACAACAAGGAACGATTATATTGCTAGTGTAAATACTATGCAATTCGTAAAAAGTGATATGAATAATGGTGAGATGACTCATGGATTTTGCACCAGTTCATGGAAATTCATGGTTTCTTAACAAAGCACCTCTTTCGCAATACTGTTGTCCGCATATTTTGGGACAAAAATCAACACATATAGCTCAGCAAGAACCGTATTGGTCTGATAAAACAACAAGTGACTTTTTCTTAATTCCACGATTAAAATTGGCGCTTTGTTGTCGCCGTTTTGAGTCTATTGATTCAGTAAAAGAAAACTAGCTGCTAGTCTTGAAGGAGTTTAACGAAAATAAACATGTTTCAAGAATCAGCACGTTAGCAAAAGGGTATTGCAATAGGATAAGATTACTTTGAAGAGAATGTAATGAATATTGACTAATGAATTAAAATATCGTGTCTTTCCCGATACTTCAAAATCACAATAATATATCATTCAGTGAGGACATTGTTGTACACTAAACATTCCATGATGATAGTCCTGGTGGGAAAGACCGCCCATCTCTATTCTTACAGGTCTTCTTAAAAAACTACCTTAAGATTTGTTTTATTTCAGATGAAAACACCGATTGTGGTGATGAAGCATATTCCAGAATGTGTCATTTGCCAACGTTTGAACAGCGTCTTGAGTAAAAATTTTAATAGTGTGCTAAATTTTGAACGATAGATAGGCGTTTAGCTTCATTTATAAGTTCTCAAAAATAATATATTTGTACCCAACTAATAAAACTACAGCTGAAAGAAATAATCTACTAAAAAGCTAACATGGTCAGAATAGAGTAAGGGACATGACAATGAAGATGCATTTTATATTATATTAAGAAAATAAGCGTGATTTAAAAGATATCTAAAGTTTCGCTTGTAATAAATGGGGTAATTTAATAAATACCAAACATATCTAAAATAATAATAAAAAAGAAAAATCCAATAAAAAACCGTACATTTTATGTAAGAGTAGACAGCTTATTACATATGCCTTTTTCTTAAATAACAAATACTAAACTTGTCATGTAAAAAAATTGTTAATGGACATAGTGACCGCATGATTCGTATTCATAAGATCGAAAATACTGTAACCTACTTTATGATTTCGAAAACTGCTAGGGTAAAGGCAATAATATTCATATATACGAGCGCGAATACCATGAAGAAAGTAATTTTTAAAAATCACGCGTATAGATAGAAACATACCCCCGAGGGATTTGAAAGAGGGAAGTTGATTCACGAAGTACTGATGACACTCGACGGAGTAGAATATTAAATATTGAGCATTTCCTACCATCTGACCCAACTCCGGGACGATGTGCACGAATCACAAACTTGATTCTTCCCACCCAATCACGACGAACGCTGCTGGTTCACAAGCCACGTCATTGCTGAAATGAGCACCACATCAATAATTTGGCGCCACTGGACGTAAGTGAGGGATACAAAGAGAAGATGCCTGCTGTTGCTTATAGGTCGATAGACTCGGTTACCAAGAGGCATTATTGGAAAATCTGTGACAGCCTAGTGGTTTTCTCACGCATTTGAGTTTCAAATGATTAATCATATCTTACTTGGCCACTGAGAACTATCAATCACATCATGATAATGCCCATAATCGTTGGTGAAGTGCTTTTTGTCATTTTGAGATTACTAGATTTTTAAGCTAAATGAAATAACGAATTTAGAATTGATTTTACACAATTATTCATTCAATAAGTATACATATGCGATTGTTTTAAACTTTTGAAAGACCAGCAATTTGTAAGCAGAAAGAGCAACAAAAGATAATAATAAATAAACAATTAGTAATAAATTTTTTTGTAAGAACTGAAGTAATGAAAGTGGAAAGAAAAAAATTCTGAAGTTTAAGAAAGTGAATATCTTCCAAATCAAAAATCAGAATATAGGAAATATGCTCGATATTTTTTTGAGAAATAAAATTGTGTAATCAATTTTTCTTATCTTTCAAAGCGTTTTTATCTGAACTAATTAATTAAATGATGCAAACTGAAATACATTATAAATTATTACTATGTTATTTAACACAACAAAGATAACGTCAAAATACACATGAATGATTAAAAATTAGATATCGGAAATAGAGCAGAAATTTAATGCACATAAATTAGCATTATTTCATAATATATTTGAAGTTTAAGTAAGGTTTTAAAAGGTATAGTAGGAACATTTCATTTTTAATCTGACTACCAAGCCTCATTGCAAGTATCACAGGAAATTTTATATACACGCCAGATTTACGGAAACACTATGAAACATTGAACTTTTTAAGCATGTTTATTTCGAGTAAAAATAATTAGTTTCGAAAAGAGAGATTTTCGGGTTGTGTTACATGAAATTTGAATGTATCATGAGATTTTTGAAACTGATAGTGTTATATTTTAGGAATGAAGAATCTCAAAGTTTCGAAATTTCAAAACACAACCACCCCTATTAACAACTAAAATTTTATGTAGATGTAAATCAAGAAATTTTTAAGGGAAAAATAAAGAACTTTTTTTTTATTATTTTGAAGTATATGCTTATAAGGCGTTACAAAAAAGAATTTTAATTGAATTCCCACCCATAAACAGCCCACGTAATTGAACTTCATAGTTTTAGAAATAACATTTTTTTAATAGAAATTTTACTTCTATTATTGTGAAATTTACCAGGTGAGAGAAAATGATTTTTTAAGTATTCCACCATGGTTTATCTTTGTATTTTAGTTGCATATTGGATATCTTACAATCATTATAAAAATCAATTATACCTCAACACGCTAATGTCGAAGTTAAATTCTTGGAAAAAAGCATTGTTGAACTATTAAACTGTAGGGACAATAGGTTTAATGTAGATGATAACCATGTAAAAGCAAAAATGTAACCCTTCGGAAAAGTCCAATAGGTTTAATCATATGTGCTGATACAGATCTCACTTCCAAAGACCAAAAAGTTGATGTAATTAAGTCTTATCTAATTTTTCAGATACGTGACTGTCTTCTTTACAAAGGTATATTTAGAAGCTTTTCAATTCTTTTTTAAAAACTGTAACATATTCAAAAAAAATGAATTTATATATTTTAAATTCTTAAATAAAGGAACAGATCTAAGCCTTAAACTATGAAAAATGAAATACAACTATGATATAACATCATCAACGTCTGTACTAGCAACATCATCTTAACTTCTAACATCATAAATTAAATATACTATACCTCGTAAAGTTTTAAGATGTGCAACGGCCATGCGCAATATAGTAAGCTTGTCTGGTTTTCGTGCAAGTGCATTGCAAGTAGGAACCATCTCGGATAATTCGGATATGTAACTTGTCATCTTATTTCGACGTCTACGCTCAATCTCACTGTGATTTTCCCTAAAAAGAAGAAGAAAATATTTTGGCATTGTTGTAAAAAATATAAGGCGACATATAATAGTGTTGAATTAACAATGAGAGTAAAATAATAATAATAATAAAATATTTCATTGCAATGTCAAAAATGGTAATATTTTATACATAAATATACTACGCTTTTATCATATCAAGGTGTGCGTTTGTGTATATGTATATATAACATATAATAATTTAAAAATAAATATCAAAGGATTGATGAAAATGCAATTAATTATACCTTATATGGTAAGTTATATTATAAACAAAAAAGTTAAGCAAACTGAGATAAACATTACAGAATTATTACTAAATTGGTTAAAGGATATCGCTGAACAAACATTGGTTGTTCAGGTTACTGTTGATCAACAAGATAGTAAAAAATCAGTGACGCCATTTTTGTCATACAGAAAAATGATGAAAACGCAAATTTTTAACCAAAATAAATTAAAAATATTGAAGCAAGTTGAAAGAAACATCAGAGAATTAAAACCACTTACATTGCTAATCTCAAAAGCGATGACAAATATTTATTAAATAAATTCTTTCTTTTTTAATTTAGATGATATATGAATTTAATTACTTCCTGAAAGTGGCATCATGAATTATAAAGCATTATAACGTATTTCTCTTAAATGACACCACGAACGCAATCAAGCAATTGGACATATGTCAAAATATTATAATTCCGTTAAATTTGCAAACAGCATTGTTAATTTTTTATAATATTATCTTTGATTCTTTTATTCACATTTAATTGATGACAAGAAAATGATATTCTAGTGACAGTAGTAGTGTATAATAGATGTTCTTATTTTAAAATTTACACATTTTAATATGGTAGTAGTAGATTTCAAAACCTTAACATTTATTTTCAAATTTTAATTAAAGGACTATGATAGATATTGCTACTCAATGAGATATTTAAACTTAAATGAAAATCTGAATTATAAAGTTAGAAAAAGATTCAATTTTACGCTTTAATTTTATAAATGGTTGTCAAATACAACTTCGATAAATGCATGATAAACCTTTAATATATATATATATATATATATATAATATAAATCAAATAAATCTATGCAGACAATTGATTTTAATTCAATGATATTATTTCGTTTTATTTTAACAAGATTCAGGCATAATTTTGAAACAAAATATAACTTTAAAAACTGAACAAGCGATTTTTAAATTTACATTTAGTGATAATTGTTCTTCAGTTATCTAACTTTACATGCAATATTAACAAGCGAAAAATTTTGGTTGGCTCGTAGCAATTTTTTTTTTTTTTTTAAATTGGGAAAATTCTTTTAATTATTCACTCCATTTCAGGAAACAGTGAGGTTTTCGATACTAAGTAAAAGCTAACGCAAGTTTTAAAATTTTAAGAACATAATACTGTTAAACATAAAAAATATTTCAGCACTAGCTAAATAAATTCTTTTAATGATTCAATTTATTTCAGAAAACAAGTACGATTTTCGTTGCTAATTAAAACTAATTTTACATTTTAAAATTTAAAATACAAAATGCAGTTATGTATACAAATATTTGAGCACTAGATAAATCAGTAATTGACAAAATAAGATTCATCCAATTAAATTACAGATTGATGTTTAATATATATTTAATAACATATTACTTTTAAAAAATATCCAATAGTTATATGATTGAATTGCATTAAAATAAGTTCTATCAAACTATTAGCTTAGCTAAGAAGTTATAAGAATACTGAATTTTTATGTTTTTTAGATTTGAATTTTAATTGTGATAAAAAAAAAAGAGTATATCAGATTTTTAATAATTTCAAAAATTTTAATATGGATAGTTAAATTCTACAGTCAAATAAATTTTTTTTACGACAAAAATGAAATTATGCACAATTAATATGGAGACAAAGCATCAAGGATTATAGATTTAAAAATGCTATTATTACATAACTAAAGGCTTTTGACAAAAATGAGATTATGCACAATTAATATGGAGACAACGCATCAAGGATTATAGATTTAAAAACGTCATTATTACATCAGAACTAATAGTAAAACAGTCACAAAAATGTGGGTAATTGATTTGAGAATCAATACATTACCTTAAATTGATATTTTACGAACTTGAAAAATCAAATATTGCAAAAGTACTACTCACTGCATCAATATCTGGATGAATATTTTGTTAAACATTCATCTATAACATTCTGTTAAAAATAGGAATTGTAGTTTGGCTGCAATAATCACACAGAGATATTCATAATCTTAACCAAACTACGCAATGCTTCTGCTTACTAGTCTTTATTAAAACAATTTAAAATAGCTCAATTTACAGAATACCTTTAAGAAAGAAAGCAAAACGTACAAGGCTAAGCACAATTGTATAAATTCGACGAATATGCATAGCATATACATATACAGGGACAACCGTAAAAGATAAGAATCATTAATTACTTTGGATGTGACTCTTAAAATTTGTATTTCTACAGAAACAGGAAAGCTGTCTATTGAAAGTTGAACAACGATGTCTATAAATATATATTTTACGGATACTACACAACTTGGCGTAATTAAACGAAAAAGAATCTACACTCGTTCTTTGCTTAGCAGTCTTAACCGACGAAGAGAAATCTACTTCGTTCTTAGAATGGGACAGAAGCCACAACACTCAAGTCAAAGTCAGACTTCAAAATAAACAACAAGCAAGAAAAAAAGAAAACTCGAATCAATAAGAAGTGATAAAAAAGTTGCTGTGTAACATTCAGTAAATTCTTAAATGGATTTTACTTTTCCCCAACAGATAAGCTGAATGGAGAAACGGATAAGGTAGGGAGATTCAGGAGACTTGCGAGTTTCTATATCTTAAGTCATGAAATACGCGCAACAAACTCTCAGTGGTCACATGTAAGTTTACCAACACTTAAATCAAGCTTTACATGTCCAGTGCTTTGTATTCTTATTTTTACGAATTAAAGAAATTTTTGAGAAACTTTCATTTTCATGTTGTAATGGATTATTCAAAACACACGGTGTTCTTTCTTCCTGTAAAAAAAAAAAAAAAAAAAAATCTATCTTTTTTTCCTGAAAACAGCTATTCTGAGTTTACGAAATGACTTCGAAACATGACAATAAACAAAACAGAAGAAAATTATGTTACAAAACGTCTAACAAGCATACTCTCCCCCGCCCTCCTAATAAGCCGCGAAAATTAAAACAAGTTTATTTGAATATTTGTAATATAATATATATTAATTTTTATACAATTTATCTTAATGACAACACTATTTAAAATTAAATGATTTTATTACTGAAAGGAAACTTAGAAGAACAAATTTGGAAAGAAAAATTTAACTAAAAAATGAATTTATTAAAAAAAAAATGAAAATATTGATATTTTACGTACAGACGTATTTCAATATTAAATTTGGTTTTCTAATTTAAATTCGAATATTTGTTTTTTAATAACTTACAAATAAAAAATAACCTTTGAATTGTAAGCGACTAAATCATGGAAATTATAATTACTATAATAACTTTTATTGATCAAAGTATCTACTCCATTTATATGGTAAACTGAAAATCTATAACTGCACAGTACATTCTATTACTTTCAATTAAGCATTCATTATGTGTATTGAAAATGGCGATAACTAATTCACAATTCTTCCTACTATCAAATACCGAAATATGTCACTTGTTATCCCTTTAATAAGTGGACCTACTTTTAAAATTCTTTTTTTTGTTCGTAACTTTTGATGTTATATCAATAAGACTTCCCATGTGTGACGTGATGAATTGTGACTATCTTAAAGCCAAAACTTCAAAGCAAATCGTGCTTGAAAATCATGATAGTTAAAAGTGCACATCAAAGGTTTTTCCTTTTTTTTTTTTTTTTTTCCGTAAGCTTATTTATTTGTATTCATTTTACAACTGAGTAAGTTAGTTTAGTTTTTATTCATAATAAAATTTTAAATCCGAAAACTTATGTGATCGCTTCTCATATTCAGAAAACAACAAGCTTAAATCAAGTAGTAATTACTTGTTTTCAAGTTTGTTTAATACAGAATTTAAATGAAGGAGAAATTTTGAATTTTCCTCTCAAGAGATTTAATGGTGAGATGCTTTGGTTATGACTTGAATTATGAAATAGGAATAGATAAATCTACCAATGAAAATTAGGTTGAAGTTTGAAGTTGAGCATGAAAGGATCTATAGACTTTTAAAATGTTTAATTGAATCGGTATTTAAGAATATAGGTTATTATCATATTCATTTACTCCGTACCATTCACTTCAAAATTCCATGGGATATATATAAGGTAATTTCTTTTATACCAAATCTTAAATCTTGGATGTGTAAAATTTTCAGAAATACGGAAGTTTCTCTGATGTTTGACATTAAAGAAACATAATCACAAAAACTTGTAGAGATATCTTAAAATTAGACTAATTCATGAAATCAATAAACACATATCAGTCACTTTTTTTTTTTTTTTTTTTTTAATTTAAAGGTTTCTTACCACTTATTCTTCAGTTTAGCTGCAATACAAAAAGCTAGGAATTTTAAAAATCTATTTTTTTTTTAAATTTTATTTATTTATTATTATTATTTTTTTTTTTTTTTTTTTTTTTTTTGCTTCTATTTAAGCAAGTGCTACTGAACATATCCTGTTAATCTTTATGAGGTATTAGTGGCTTAATAATATTGTTTCCGCAATGGCTTAATGATTTGCCACGATCTGTGACATGACTGATGTGTGCATTGAATCAGCGATTATATGCATTTTCCAAAATTTTAAAATTTCACACAATACCTCGCATTTTTAAATACTGGTTTCAAATTCTGTTATACAATAAAAATACTCCCAATAATACGATTTTAAAAATTCTGTCTTCAGTTTCTTATTCTTGGATGGTTGATTTGACCTGTAGTGCTCCACTCTAGATTCACAGATTAACATTAACTTCCATAAGACAGAGCCTGATGGCCAATTGGCTAGCACTCTGGTCTTTGGTACCATAGGAATCATGGCGATTGCATTGATGTTCGTTCGTGGTTTGGAATCCACATTAAACTGTAGTCCCGGTCTAATTAGCCCAAGTGTGCGAAAAAAATGACCATAGGGTGACAAACCAAATCTACAAGGACATAACACTACTAACGAGCTACACAGTTAGCATTACTTTCAATTATTCTTACATTTTATTTATTTCTTGAACATTTAACTACGATGTAGAATTATGTGAATATCACTTTTTAACTAAACGTTTTTAAATAAATTCGTACTGAAAAAATATAATAAGGTCACTCGAACAGCAGTAGCAGTTATATGATCTGATTACTGATCTCAGGAGCTCAAGATTATGTTGGGTTCAAGCTCAGGCTGAGTCATGATCTAAGGAGCAGTTCTGATTACTTTCTCTGTAAATCATCAGCCTTTCTTGCATGATGATTTACACAGAAAAGCAATATGTAAGCTTCATATATGAATGTAACATTTTTCTAAATTTAATCAACTTTTTACAAAACCTATTTGAACATTTTGACTAAGTATAACTAGCTAAAATATGTCGAAGTATAATCTTTCACCAGTTCATTGGCTTTCATTCACCTATCCAATTGAATGATGTTTGATAATAGCCCCATGAAATGGATGTGAGATATAGTGGCTTGTTCAGGTGAGATTACAGATCCTAAAAATCCGTATGTTTCTCAAATGGGTCACAATACATTTCTGCTGACAGCAAGGGATATCAATAATAAGGGTATAAAAGTGCTTTTTTTTATCCTTCTTTTCACACTCACGTTCTGAAAAGAGACAAAGGATTCTCCAAAGAACTATCTTTACCTGCGGATACACTTCAGGAGTAACATTGAAAGCTAAGCAATCGAGAAGACCCATTACTGTTTTTTCGCTCGCTTCTCCCTTTGCTGACTTCCTCCGTGATGCGGCCGATGATAAGAGAAATCGATTCTCAATCTCGGCAATGTGGTTGAAGGCATTATTGGAATGGGGCATTCGAAAAAGTAAGAGATAGCAAAGGGCGGGAGAAAAAAAGGAGCATTAAAGGCACTTCCGCAGGGAAGCACGCAAGCTCCACGGTAAAAACGCAAACCTTATCGCCGATAGCGATAATGAACACCCATTTCTCAGTCTGCATTTGAGGAGAGATTAGAGACCGCCAGAATTACCACACACGTTCACAAACTCTTCCATTATATGTTATCTGATTCGAAATACAGAAGTTCGTAAGCATTGCTAAATGACATGATTGACATGTGATCTCTTTGAAGCGGTAAGGCATTTCAGAAAGTGAAATAGATAAAAGGGTCAGTAAAAGGATTAACGGGGTTAAAGGGTTAAAATCAGTTAACGAAATAACAAAAACAAATATTATATTAAAAAGGAATAGTTGAGAAAACAAGACAATTCAATATTTATTAAATATTTCCTAATTTTAAATTTTTTAGATTTATCTGAATAAAATGAAACGAGTTTTTGATACAACGTAGGTATTTTTGTAAAGATGAACTCATTTTAATAGATGGCAGGTAGATTTTCAATATGCACCGCAAAAATATTATAAATACACATTTTCAAGCCATTACTTTTTATTTGTATAAATAAACGGTGTTAATATTTATTTATTTTCGTTATCTGAGAAATTTGTAAACATTGCTAAGGTGACATGATTGACATGTGATCTCTTTGAAGCGGTAAGGCATTTTACAAAGTGAAATAATAATAATAATAAAAATGATAAAAAGGGTCAATAAAAACGGTAAACAGTTGATGAAATAACGACAACAAATCTTGTACTAAAAAGGAATAAATAATAAATAGAGAAAAGTACAAAGGAAGATCGGTTTGATTAATCGCTCTATGATCATTTTGTGCACACTTTAGGCTAATTAGACCAGGACGTACAGTTTAACGAGGATTCCGAACCACTAATAAACATCCATGCCACCGCCATATAAAGGAAGAAGTTGAGAAAGCAAGACTTTATAACTTTTACTTTAAATAATTTTTAAATATTTCGTAATTTTAATTTATTTCATTTGATTCAGATAAATCTAAAGAGCTTTTGATGCAATGAAAGTATTTTTGTAAAGATGGACTTATTTTAATAGATGGCAAGTAGATTTTTAACAGATACTGCAAAAATACTATAAATACACATTTTCAAGCCATTAATTTTTATTTCTATAAATGAACGGTGTTAATATTTATTTATTTATGTTATCTGATTTGAAATACAAAAGTTCGTAAACATTGCTAAAGTGACATGATTGGCATGTGATCTTTTTGAAGCAGTAAGGCATTTCAGAAAGTGAAATAACAAAATTTTAAAAAATGAGAAAAAGGGTCAATAAAAAGGGTAAACAGTTGATGAAATATCAACAACAAATATTATACTAAAAGGAAACATTAATAAATAGAGAAATATAGTAGAAATGTATAAAAACATTGGTTTGTCGCTCTACTGTCATTTTGTGCACACTTTAGGCTAATTAGACCCGCACCTACAGTTTAACGAGGATTCCGAACCACTAACAAGCATCCATACCACCGCCATATAAATGAAGAAGTTGAGAAAACAAGACTTGATAACTTTTACAACACAATATTTTTTTAATATATCGTAATTTTAAATTATTTCGTTTATTCAGATAAATCTAAATAGCTTTTGATATAAAGAAAAGTATTTTTGTAAAAATGAACTAATTTTAATAGATGGCAGGTAGATTTTTAACAGGTACTGCAAAAATACTATAAATAGACATTTTCAAGCTATTACTTTTATTTGTATAAATGAACGGTGTTAATATTTATTTATTTATGTTATCTGATTTGAAATACAGAAGTTCGTAAACATTGCTAAAATGACATGATTGACATGTGATCTCTTTGAAGCAGTAATACATTTTACAAATTGAAATAAAAAAAATGATAAAAAGGGCCAGTAAAAAGAGAAATCAGTTGACGAAATATCAACAACAAATATTATACTAAAAAGGAATCATTAATATATAGAGAAATACAGTAAAAAAGTATAAAGAAAGACGTTGAGAAAACAAGACTTTACAACTTTTACAATACAATAATATTTAAATATTTCGTAATTTTAAATTATTTCATTTTATTCAGATAAATCTAAAGATCTTTTGATACAACGAAACTATTTTTGTAAAGATGAACTCATTTTAATAGATGAACAGGTAGATTTTTTTTAACAGGTAATGCAAAAATGCTATAAATAGACACTTTCAAGCCATTACTTTTTATTTGTATAAATAAACGGTGTTAATGTTTATTTATTTATTTATTTAATAGGGCAATGAAAATGAATTAATTCATAAACATAATATTTGTCTTTATCAGGAAAAGGATAATAAATCCCTAGATGTTTTATTTAAAGCTTATTTTTATTGCTCATGATAACTACGATGAACTGAAATACTCGAACTTAATAACGTAACTTAACTAAGCGCATTATTTTAAAAATAAATACGATGCTCCAAATAGATAAAACAAATACTTTAAAAAAAATATAAATAGCAGCATGACAAATTTCAATCACAAATTTCGGAAGGAAAATTAAGCGTAAAATAATGGCGTAAACTTATAAAAAAAAAATTCAATTCTTTTTACATAAAAAACACTTGATTTTTTTCCCCCAAAAATTTATGTGTGTTTTTGCAGAGTAAGGATTAAACAACAAATTTTAACTTCATACATTTAAAACATTTATTTGATTTTTTTTTAATTTTTAATTTTATTTATTTATTTGATTTTTAATTTTTAATTTTATTTATTTATTATTTATTTATTTCATTTTTTTTTTTTTTTTTGTAATTAATTTCAATCCATTTTTATGTACTTTTTAATGTTTTAGTTAAGCAATGAAAAGCAAAGTATTATTTCAGCTTTATCAATTTTATAACTTGGTCAAGAAAGAGTCCCTACATATAACTTTCAAAAAGTAATTTTTGCGTGTGTGTCGAAATTGTAGAAACTGAGATTTTCTGGCACACATTTAAATATACTAAAAGAACTTCAGCTTTAAACAATTCTTATACTTTTTCAAACAAAATCAATATTGAATAATCTAAAACAACATTAAAGGTTCATTTAATAATTAAGTATAAATTTATAATCCACTCTACAAAAAATGAGCATTTAGCACAATAAACCACGTGAAGAACTGAATGTGAATGAGAACGAACCCAAATGGTGTTACGGATCATGCTAACTATCAATGGTAGAGTTCTTTCTCGGTTATGAAAAACATAAAAAAATTAATAAAAATACAAAAAAATATACGCATAATAACCGTCATTGTGTGTGTGATACGGTTGGGTTCCATTTCTAATTCTCGCTGTCTAACAGATGTGACAGACGGCTGGCGATGCTATAATAAATAAGAATAGCATATGGAAAGGAACGTTTTGACAAAGATTTGCAAATCTATGTACAATTTAATGTTTACTATTCTATATCACAATCTTTTGTAATTATAACTATAGAATGCACCAAAAATTCTTGCTTTCATAGACGTTTGAAAACGCGATTTCCATCAAACTCTACAGTTTTAAAGATTAGACTATTTGAAGACTTTGATACCTTTTATAAGGTAAAATGCGTTATAATGTTGCTGCCATATAAGCATCCCCCCACCCCCTGTACCTATTTCAAATTATAAGAAAACGAAACAATAAATTCTGTTTATCTCTTTTTTCCTCATCTCTTCTATTACAAAAAATAAGACAAAATATGTTACGTTGAAGTAGTCATGAAACTAATAAGATGTTTACCCCACACTGTAGTAGAAGCACTTATTTTAAATCTTTTTTCCAACAATTCGTACTTTCTTCTAATCATCGCGAGAAGCGATTAGATATCTTTTATAAAGTAAACTGCGTTACAATGTGGCTGCCATATAAGCATAGGCAAGCGAATGATTCTAAAAGCAAAAATCGATGAAAGAGACATTTTTGAAGTGGGAGGAAAGGAAAGCCAGCAGTGGGGAATTAATTAATAAATTCTGTTTATTATTCGAAAATAAATTCTGTTTATCTCTTCTGATCTCTTTTTTTCCTTATCTCTTCTATTACAAAAAATGAACAAAATATATTATGTTGAAGTAGTCATGAAAGTTATAACAAGATGTTTATCCCCACACTGGTGGAAACACTTGTTTTAAATCTTTTTTCCAACAATTCGTACTTTCTCTAATCATCAACGAGAAGCGATTAGATACCTTTTATAAGGTAAACTGCGTTACAATGTGGCTGCCATATAAGCATAGGCAAGCGAATGGTTGTAAAAGCAAAAATCGATGAAAGAGACACTTTTTTGAAGTGGGAGGAAAGGAATGGCAGCAGTGAGGGAATAATTAATAAATTCTGTTTATTATTCGAAGTAATAAATTCTGTTTATCTCTTCTGATCTCTTTTTTCCTTATCTCTTCTATTACAAAAAATGAGACAAAATATGTTACGTTGAAGTAGTCATGAAAGTTATAACAAGATGTTTATCCCCCACACTGGTGGAAACACTTATTTTAAATCTTTTTTCCAACAATTCGTACTTTCTTCTAATCATCAAAGAGAAGCGATTAGATATCTTTTATAAAGTAAACTGCGTTATAATGTGGCTGCCATATAAGCATAGGCAAGCGAATGATTTAAAAGCAAAAATCGGTGAAAGAGACATTTTTGAAGTGGAAGGAAAGGAAAGGCAGCAGTGAGGGAATTAATTAATAAATTCTGTTTATTATTCGAAGCAATAAATTCTGTTTATCTCTTCTGATCTCTTTTTTCCTTATCTCTTCTATTACAAAAAATGAGACAAAATATATTATGTTGAAGTAGTCATGAAAGTTATAACAAGATGTTTATCCCCACACTGGTGGAAACACTTGTTTTAAATCTATTTTTCCAACAATTCGTACTTTTCTCCTAATCATCAACGAGAAGCGATTAGATACCTTTATAAGGTAAACTGCGTTACAATGTAGCTGCCATATAAGCATAGGCAAGCGAATGGTTGTAAAAGCAAAAATCGATGAAAGAGACATTTTTGAAGTGGGAGGAAAGGAAAGGCAGCAGTGAGGGAATTAATTAATAAATTCTGTTTATTATTCGAAGTAATAAATTCTGTTTATCTCTTCTGATCTCTTTTTCCTTATCTCTTCTATAACAAAAAATGAGACAAAATATATTATGTTGAAGTAGTCATGAAAGTTATAACAAGATGTTTATCCCCTCACACTGATGGAAACACTTGTTTTAAATCTTTTTTCCAACAATTCGTACTTTCTCCTAATCATCAACGAGAAACGATTAGATACCTTTTATTAAACTGTGTTACAATGTGGCTGCCATATAAGCATAGGCAAGCGAATGGTAAAAGTCGATGAAAGAAGAAGTGGGAGGGAAGGAAAGGCAGCAGTGAGGGAATTAATTTTAAATTCTGTTTATTATTCCAATAAATTCTGTTTATCTCTTCTGATCTCTTTTTTCCTTATCTCTTCTATTACAAAAAATGAGACAAAATATATTATGTTGAGAAGTCATGATTATAACAAGATGTTTATCCCCCACACTGGTGGAAACACTTGTTTTAAATCTTTTTTCCCAACAATTCGTACTTTCTCCTAATCATCAACGAGAAGCGATTAGATACCTTTTATAAGGTGCGTTACAATGGCCATATAAGCATAGACAAGCGAATGGTTGTAAAAGCAAAAATCGATGAAAGAGACATTTTTGAAGTGGGAGGAAAGGAAAGGCAGCAGTGAGGGAATTAATGAATAAATTCTGTTTATTATTCGAAGCAATAAATTCTGTTTATCTCTTCTGATCTCTTTTTTTCCTTATCTCTTCTATTACAAAAAATGAGACAAAATATATTATGTTGAAGTAGTCATGAAAGTTATAACAAGATGTTTATCCTCCACACTGGTGGAAACACTTGTTTTAAATCTTTTTTTCCAACAATTCGTACTTTCTCCTAATCATCAACGAGAAACGATTAGATACCTTTTATAAGGTAAACTGTGTTACAATGTGGCTGCCATATAAGCATAGGCAAGCGAATGGTTGTAAAAGCCAAAATCGATGAAAGAGACATTTTTGAAGTGGGAGGAAAGGAAAGGCAGCAGTGAGGGAATTAATTAATAAATTCTGTTTATTATTCGAAGCAATAAATTCTGTTTATCTCTTCTGATCTCTTTTTTCCTTATCTCTTCTATTACAAAAAATGAGACAAAATATATTATGTTGAAGTAGTCATGAAAGTTATAACAAGATGTTTATCCCCACACTGGTGGAAACACTTGTTTTAAATCTTTTTTTTCCAACAATTCGTACTTTCTCCTAATCATCAACGAGAAACGATTAGATACCTTTTATAAGGTAAACTGCGTTACAATGTGGCTGCCATATAAGCATAGGCAAGCGAATGGTTGTAAAAGCAAAATCGATGAAAGAGACATTTTTGAAGTGGGAGGGGAAAGGCAGCAGTGAGGGAATTAATTAATAAATTCTGTTTATTATTCGAAGCAATAAATTCTGTTTATCTCTTCTGATCTCTTTTTTCCTTATCTCTTCTATTACAAAAAATGAGACAAAATATATTATGTTGAAGTAGTCATGAAAGTTATAACAAGATGTTTATCCCCCACACTGGTGGAAACACTTGTTTTAAATCTTTTTTCCAACAATTCGTACTTTCTCCTAATCATCAACGAGAAGCGATTAGATACCTTTTATAAGGTAAACTGCGTTACAATGTGGTTGCCATATAAGCATAGACAAGCGAATGGTTGTAAAAGCAAAAATCGATGAAAGAGACATTTTTGAAGTGGGAGGGGGAGGAAAGGCAGCAGCGAGGGAGGGGCGGGCCGTGCGTGATGAAAAGATTGTGATACAGCGTTATTCAATATGCTCACCTGACAACAGACCAGGATGTCAATTACAAGAGAACAGGAAATTTATTTTGTTCCGCCTATATTATATGAGCGATTTGGCATTATCTGGGAGAGAGGCATCCGTTTCCTTTTGGGCTCTCTCGATTCCATTAGGAAGCCGGACCGGGGAAAAGTTATTACGAAAAATTAGGGATAACGAGTAAGAAAAAAATCTCGGAAAGTAGAGCAGAGACCACTTTTCGGAATACTGGAAAAGTAGACTGAATGGCGCTCTACCTGAAATGAGCCGTAGCCTCCTTTCGGAAAATTCGAAACAATTATTTAAGTTGGATGGGAAAGTTGGAAGCCTCACGAAAACACTGGGAAAGGATCACATCCGTCCCAATGATTCTGTCCAACTATCGACATTATGACAGAAAATACTTCCGTGGATACTTATTTTAAATTTTGCTTCAAATGTTAATTTCGTCGAATTATTGACATTATTATTATGAAATACTTACATCAATTCTTTTTTTTAAATTTGCTTCAAATATTAATTTTGTCAAATTATCGACATTATTATAGAAAATATTTCTGTGGATACTTTTTTTAAATTTTGCTTCAAATGTTAATTTTGTCGAGCTATCGTCATTATTACAGAAAATACTTACAACAATACTTTTTTTAAATTTGCTTCAAATATTACTTGAATCTATATTGAATTGAAGCTATTCAGCTCGGCTATTTTAATATTTAAGAGAAAATAAAGATCATAATTTTAAAAACAAATACTGATATTTTTTTTTAAAGATATTAACATTTTATATGTTTATACTGCGACAATGTCCATCCATTAAAAATTTATATATTCGATATCAACAGCAGCTTAGGTTTGTGTTGATGGAAATTACACCCATGAAAATATAGCATTAATATTCCTTGTTGCTATGTGTTCTATCTTATTTTATTCGCAACAAAACTATCAAATCAACATTGATATAATTTCTTCCATTAAATTTTAGTGTTTATTTTTTCCCGATCGATTATTATTATCATTTTAAGATAGTGTTAGAGGCTATAAATGGTACGTTTTGAACATTTCCAAAGATAAACACAATTAGAGATTGATGTTGAAAAAATACATTTCATTTATTTAAAGAAGGACATAAATTTTAAACTATGATTAACATTTACAGGTAGGTTAAAATAAAAAATTTCATGATAGAATATTAAATATAATTTCCATATTAGCTATTTATATCTAGTTTTAAGATAAAAATTAAATCTTTTAAGCGAATTTAATTGTGAGTACATTTTCTATTAAAGGACCTTGACATGAAAACTCACTTAATATGATTTCCATATTAGTTATTTATATCTAGTTTTCAAAATTTAAAGATAAGCTTTAAGATAAAAATTAAATCTTTTAAACGAATTTAATTGTGAGTACATGAAAACTCAACTTAAATAGTTAACATAGATGTGAAATACGAAAAAGAGTAAATTTACCCTCCATATAATACTGGAAATTATAAAGCATGCATTAGACCAATGAGAATCGTATGCTGGGTTTCATATATTATAAAAGGCATGTCATAGTACAGTCAAACCTGTTTTTGTGCGAAGAATAAGGACCGCATAAAAAATATCTTGAAACTTCATAAATAGCAATAAAATATATTGTTTGCAACACAAAAATTAATGTTGTAAATAGGGACAGCATAAAAAAAGTCCACAAAGTAAATATGTAAATCAAAACCTTAGGATGTAGCACTATCTCGCATCTAATAACATTCGTGATAATGGGATGGGTATATATCAAGTGGGCAATCTGTTGGAATTTTTTTTTTTTTTTTTTTTAATTTGCATGCCATTTTGACAGCCAACAGTTGTTTCCTTTTGAATTCCATTTTTTAATTAATGTTTATTCATATCATGCATTTGGTAGAATTTTTATGTACCGCATAAAAACAGGTTTGCCTGTAGTTAAGTACACAATTTAAAATTTAATTTTAATTAATATGGTGATATATTCCACACAAGTCTTAAATGATATGTAAAGTATTCATATACAAGAAATGTGATTAAAAAGAAGAAAATACAAAATATTTCCAAACTTTAATAAGAAAAAGATTCAGTGAAAAAGTTCTGAAATAATAATTTTAAAAAATTTTTAATTTTTAAAGAAAGTCGCATTTAATGAAAAGCCACTTTTTGACATAAACAAAAGAAATAACTCAGAGAAAATAATCTTCAACTTTATTAAAATAGCCAAAACACAATATCGTGCACCTCATTGAAATCGTTCAAATATATATTTATTAATTGCATTATAGCGATTACGATAGTTTATTAAGCAAAATTAAATGCCTTCACTATTTATTTTATTTATTTATTTATATTTATATCAAAAACTTAAAAGAGATAAGGATTCACTCTTTCCCTCCTAATATTGTACTTTAAAGCATTCAAATTACTATTATATAAATAGATACATTTTAATGCTTTATGTATTAAATCAAGTTCTTAAAGTAAAATAACGTGTCAAGCTTAATTCAAACAATTAACAAAGTGTATAAAAAAATCATTTGCATATGATATTTTTTTTTAATAATTTATTTTTTTTTAAATTATCTATAAAAAATTTCTAACGTATACAGAAGCAGGGAAAAAGTGAAAATAATAATAAAAAGGCCATAAATAAAATTCAATTTCAATTTTCTGTAAAAATAAAGCAGTTTTCTGACTTTTTAAAAACAAGCAAGACAGTAATTTTAATAATGAGTAACTAAATTCCAAAATAATAAAAATACAATATAAAAAAAAGAAAAATCTTATGTGAGTTCACAGTAAATATGCCGTAAAATCAGTTATTTTAGACAATAAACATGTAAAAAATATGCGTCAGAAAATATTTAAGCGCATAGTAATACTGCTTTTGACTGTTATTAAAACTAAAAAGTGAAAAGTAAAATTAAATTCTCTACTTCCAATTCC
Source organism: Caerostris extrusa (assembly GCA_021605095.1). Taxonomy (NCBI): domain Eukaryota; kingdom Metazoa; phylum Arthropoda; class Arachnida; order Araneae; family Araneidae; genus Caerostris; species Caerostris extrusa. The sequence continues at coordinate 101,881 of BPLR01008780.1, read as the reverse complement.
ATGGTTTACATAATGAAAAATAACAATTTTACTATTCAAATTACAAGCCGATTACATAGTCACGCCCCATCTCATATAGCCATGAGATGGGGCGTGTGAATTGCATTGGCAATAAGTGAATTGCATTGGCTTGTGGTTGGTCCACAAGCCAATACAATTATGTCTTATTTTGTGATTTTTTTTTTTTTATTTTTTATTTCTCTTAGAAAATGGCTTTTACGAATATAACCAAAGAATATTATGACATAATAAATTAATGTAATGATAGTTATTTAAATTATCTAATATGCTACAGATTAAAAACTGCTTGCGAAATTCGTGTTGTTTCGAAGTAGAATATGCAACTGGAAAAACTGGCCGAATGATTATAAATACCAACCGTTTGACAATTAGACCATTCTACAGCTTGATAACGAACCTTTCTGAACAATATAAATAAAATATTAAGTGCAGTGTTTAAAAAATAATAGTAAAAATAAAAAAAAAAAAGGGAACGTATATAAAACATTCCATAGAAAAGAATAAAGATAGATTAACAAATATCTCAAACTTTTTACAATATATTTACTTTTAACATTTAAGTTTTATATTGTTTCTGTAACATATTATGTGAAGATTTGAAAATGAAATACTTCATTTTTCGCATCTTTTTTCTTAATCGCAAATGTTTATAAATATAAATAAATAAATAAACACACAGCAAGATTTGAAATTCATATTAATTAAATTAAATTTTTTAAAAATATGCAAGATTTAAAAGAAATATTTTAAAAAACCTGAAAAGCGCTATTCATTTGATAAAAATTTTATTATATATATATTCATATATTTATTTGATGTAAAATTACACAGATTACATTATTCTTTTCTCATTTTAGAATAGAAGTATCTGTAAAATGCCGACATACTTTATAAGCTCACACATAAATTATCTTTCCTGGCAAAATTTGCCTTAACACTGACTTAAAATTTAACAAACTTGGTAAAAATAACAAGGAGAAATAAATTTTCTACTAAGCAACTAATAATCATAATAATAATAATAAAAACTTCTTGTAAAATAAACAATTTCAGAAATTTAATCGGGTGATAAACCAAGACTAAATAAAAAAAAAAAAAACGTTAAACAAAACAAAAGCAATGAAGTTGCGGTTAATGAAACAACACGAAAAAATTAGAACGGCACTAATGAATTATGTACATTAACAACAACAAAAAAGAGTTTCAAAATACGCAAACAAACATTCCCAACAGAAAAATCGGTTCTAATATATGTACTCCCAAAGAACAACTAAGCATCAATAAAATAATCTAAAAGCTCAATTTTCAACACAGAGTAGTAGCAATGAATTTTTATAGTGCTAATGACAAAACGTACTAGCTATATGCAAAACACACTGGCACCTACAATCCGCAAGAAGAATTGCCATCTTCAAAAAAAAGAGAGAAAGAAAGAAAAAAAAATTTTTAATTGGTAGTCAGTTTATTTGAAAACGGGCAAGAATTGATTTTAGGGTGCCCTTGATGGTGCCATTGCATGCAGCTAATCGCTTCTAAACCCCTTTTCCCAGCTAATTCCTAAGTAGGCGAACTTTGTAATTGCCCCCAGTTCCCCATTAACTGTTTCGGAGCCGCACTTAAAACACCAATCTCTGAATAAGAGCTCTTCAGAGCACAAAAAAGTCGATAATGAGATTTTCATACGGGCACGCGAGCCTTTTCCAAGATTAATTACGAAATAAGTGAAGAAAAAAATTAATACAAAATGCAGTTCCCATATGCAGTCGCAACACCTCGGAAAAGACGTTTTCAAGCCGTGTTAAGTTCTCGTTTATTTAAAACTATTCTTATGAAGCACTTGCGTTTTTTTGTTTTTTTTTTTTTTAAGAAATCTTAATGAAATAAGAAAATTAATATTATTAGCAAACCCTGCTTGAGTAATATTTTTATTAATAATAATACAAAGAGATGTTTCGAATAAGATGTTAAACGTTTAAATGCAAGTTATTAAATTAGTTCAATGTTTCATTTGATCTTCATAATTATTTTTTTTGTTAATGAGGTAATCTGACATTGACTAAGCTAATCTAATCTTACCCGTAACCACAGATTAAATTTACTTCTATAATCCAATCTGCAATTGATTGGATTTTACAGATAATCTAATAAATCTACAAATGGAAATCTGAACGAACTCAACGATTTAAAATAAATTTTTGTTTTTAATACTAACTTAAAAATAAATATATTAAAACTATTCGTAAAAAACAAACATTTAAAAACTTAATTTTAAATTAAAAGCTGTGATTAATATCTGTGTATTCCTACATAATGCCACAACAAATTTGAAATATATATATATATATATATCTAAGTAAAAATAAATTTTACATCATTATTAAACTTTTAATATTCCCTTAATGAAATCCTAATAAGTTTTCATCAGAGAAAGCATATTAATTTTTAAAAGTCCTCAAGGGAGTCAAAATAATAAAAAACTTAATTTTATTTACTTATGTTTTTCCAAAATTATCTAAACAAAAATTCCTAATCAGTAAGTTAAAGTAAAAATTAAAAATGCATAGAAAAGAGAGCCAAAGGAACTTTGGAATACAAAATACAAAAACAAATATTTATAAAAGTGTAATTGATTTAATTTTTTTTTTTTCAGAAAAAAAGTGGCAGAAGATAAACAAATAAGTTTATTAAAAATCATTTTAAATTTCAGAATTGATAAATAAGTTACTTTTACAAACATATAATGCAATACTTTTAACAACAAATTAGTTAATTCGAAAATAATAATAAAAAGTATATAAAATGAAAAAACCTCATATGAGTTCACAGTAAACATGCCACAAAATAACCATTATTTCAAAAAATTGCTTCAGAAAATATTAAAAGTACTTAATAATATCGCTTTTTAGGTTATTAGAAATAAAAAGCTAGAGGGGAAATATAAACAACTATTCAAATAACTATGCTTTACAAAATAAAAAATATGCAATTTTTAATATTCGAATTGAAAGTCGAACACATAATTACGTCTCCTCTCATATAATCGCAAGCAATTATGTCTAATTTTGTGATTTTTTTTTATTTCGTTAAAACAATGGCTTTTACGAGTGTAACCAAAGAACACGATAATCTAATTTGAATACGTTTAACGATAGTTATTTAGTATACCTCTAATTAAATTGTTCGAAATTTATGAGGTTTAGTAAACCATATAATCGATTATACATAACAGAAAAAAATTTATGAACTGATTATAAATGCCAACCATTTAAAAATTAAGCCATTCTTCTGCTTGCAGGTTTAATATTTATGAGCAATATAAATAAAATATTAAGTGCACTACACGTATCCATGAATTTAAATATAGTTCTAAATATAATCTATTCTTAAAAAACCTTGTAAGGACTAAATTTTTAATTAATTGCAGTGATTAATATCTTCATAACGTTGAATGTTTAATTGAATACAAAAATACGTTAATTTATTAAAGAAAAGTTGTTGTTTTTTTTAATGCATTTGACACAGAGTTTCGAATTCGCTTTCAGAATTTTACCTCTGTTTACTTTTACAAGGAATATTTCACAGTTAATATAAGAAATTGTTTTTCCTTCACAACAATAAAAGGAAATATTTCGTATAAATTGACTAAAAATGTTTCCGAAACCACCTGCGTTCAACTTGCGTGGGTCCTCCTTATGACTTTGTAGTGAGAAAGGAAGGATAAGGAAACATTACAACAGTGATGGTCAAGGGTAATGAGGCATAGCAATTTCCATGTTGTTTCAAAACAAAAAAAATGAAATTAAAAAATAACTACATAAGGAACAAATGCAAAGGAGATCGAGTAGAACTAAATTTCACCAAGAAAAGATACATGAAAAATAAATCTTAAAAAAGTCAAACTCAAAATTGAAACGATAAAATAAATACATTTTTATTTCAAAGAACAAAATTTTTAATTTTTAAAACCTAATAAATTAGTTCAATTGAAAGAGTTCTTTATTTGTTTACTTTATTTAGCAAGAAAAATATCTTAGAAGAAAAAATAACTATGTTTTATATTGGGGTAGCCAACAATATTTTAGGAAGGAATATTTGAAAGTGACATCTATTATTTGAAAGAATCAATGTTTTAACTGGTCAGTATTTAATTGAGCTGTTATGTATTGCCTGTTACCAGCCAAACTTTTGACAGCTAACTGGTAAGATGAACAATATCCATAAACCATCTAATTTGATAACATTTACAAATTCTTGAATGATTTTGTAGCAAGAAATAAAAAGAAATAATTATACTTGGATAGTTATCAGTTTTAGTTTATCATATTTATACATAATTTCATTTTGCAACAACTGCGTTATGGTCACTCCTGGTCTATATCATAGAAAATATCGCAAGAAACCCGTAAAATACAGAAAAATATCTTAATATTGCAATTTATGAGGATTCTTCATTTGATTTTCAAAAAATTTGAATGAAATAAAATAAAAATTTTTGAAGTGCAAAATTAGATTAACATATGAAAGATGTAAATCGCTTAACAATAGAATACAAATTGTTTCATTATTTGAACATCAAGCAAAAATCATGAGTAAATATTTATATTTTCGAAATATTTAAAAATATTCTAAACCTAAGATAATAAGCAATTATTTAGAAATTCATAACACTTGATTAAACACATCCAAGAAAATAAATCTTGTTAATCACACAAAATCGGTAATTCTCAAAGATATTGCCATATCATATTGGGAAATAGCAATGAATTTGAAAATTGCAATAATTTCGATCCATTTGTATGAGTTGCAAGAAAATTGTAATAATAATTTTGCAAGTTTTTATATTAATGTGCTAATTCTTTAAATCTTATTACTGAAGTGACTGTTAAAAATGTGCAGAAATATTCATAGGAAAAGAGCACAGTGACACAAAAACCATTAAAAAATAATTTTAAGGACAATTTACAAGAAACAAACACAAAAGACATCCAACTATCTGGAGAATCATATGTAAACCACAGAAAACGACTTATTTATTTAATGAAGTGCTTAAATACTACAAACCTCTTTAATGATTTAACATAGTTTTAAACATTTTGAGAGAAATAAATAGACCGAAATAGAATTAGAATAACTGGAAATATTTTTTTTCGCATCAAACGATCGTGATATAGAGGACATAGACAAAGAAGATTTGAAGATGAAATATAACACATAAATGTTCAATTTGTAAAGTATAACACACATTCAATGAGTTTAACGATATAAAATACTTAAGTGTGAATCCACAATATAAAATGAATAGAATTGGGTTACTTACCGAGCGAATCTCTCTTTGTCCTGCATGCTTTCTTCGTCCATCCTAGTGTATTTAGGTCCTTGACCTCCCTCCTCATCAGAGCTACAAATAAAAAGGACATGTTAAAAGCCCACGGCCAAATTGCATTTTTTAGTTAATAACTAAAGCCAGGTAAAAGTTATAAAGCAAATATTTGGATAGCATTACGCATGATAAGATAACACGTGATTTTCTTTCAATAAAATCATAAGTTTGTTTCTTATCTTACTTACTCAAAAACAGATTTTTATATATGTATAATTTCTGAAGCTAAAATTAGAACAAAGAAGCAATCCCAAAAATACATGCATTTTTTTATAATTTCTGAAATACAATTTGGGGAAAAAAAAAAAAAAAACGTTAGGCAAATTTAAAATCCAAATGAATATATGAATGCTGATAAATTTCACTAGCATCAAAAATATTTATTATTTTCGCTTCGGCCTTAAAAATAATTACTATTTACTGTTAATCTGTTAATCGACGCTGAAGATTTTAAAAATTAAATTACAATATGCACTCATACTTAAAGTCCGTGGGAAAATATGCATCCTCCCTTAAAAAATTATATAATATTGATACCCAAGATTAAATATCAAATAAACACAAACTGCTCATAAGAATCAAAATAATTTTTATATTCATACTTTCGTACAAAATTGAAGATAATACATGCGATCAAAACTTGAATTTTCCATTAAAAAAAAAAAAAACTTTCATTCACAATACTATATTAATAGAAACTCAAGAAAAATAACTTCTCTCAATTCAAACATTTTTTTCCCATATTCAGTAAACCACCATAATCCGATTGCGAAAAAGAAAAAGAAGGGAAAATTTTGAATTAAGAAATATCTTGAATGTAGAGCTGTTTTTCTCTCTCTTTGCGACAAACCTATTTCATAGAATATTAATGAATGTCTTAGGAAGATTGAAGTACGCTGTCAATTTTATAAGAGTGTATTCTATACACAAAAGAGGTAGGAGGGGGGAAATTTTTTTTACCTTAACTTGAGTTAAGCGATTTTAATTGCAGTGGCAATGGCTATATGTTTAAAAAAATCACAGGTAGCTTTTCATCACGTATTCAAAGCTTCGGTAATTTTTTTTTTTTTTTCTTTAACCTCCTTTCTAACAGAACGACTTTTAACCTCAATAGAAAAATCAAAAACATTCTTCAACGGATAACAAAACATATCGCCCTACTTTCAAAAAACACAAACAATACGCGTACAGCATTTCATTAAATGTGCAAAACTACACTAGTTAATAAATAAAAATACGAAATAAACTAAACAGTTATAGCGTTGGAGATTAGAACTATATATTTAAAGATGTTCGACGAAAAAAAAAAATGTTAAAATGTGTTACAAAAAAAAAATTAACATCTCAGAAAAACTATAATTAAATTTTAAAAATTGTTCACAATAAAAAAATTGAGATAAATATTTTTGTAAGTTTATCAACTTCTAAAAATCAAGCATCAAATTAAACGAAAATACAAATAGGTATGAATTTAATTTAATAAAAACCAAGTTTTCACAGAAATTCCCTAAGAAAATTTAACATAAACCAAAATACAATTAGAAAACAAAAATTAACTTTCATTATTTAAAAGTAAAAGCTCTTAAAATGTAAATTGGACAATATAAATTCTCTTAATGTCCGATATTTTATAGTTAACTTTCTCAAACATCGAAATTATTTTATTTAGAATGCTCATCTAGAAATAGAAAAACAATAGAAATAGAAAATAAATTTCAAAGAACTAAATTCTGCTAACAAACAGTGTCATAAAATTAACCAAATTTCATTTTTATGCTTATCTAAACGACTGAATTTCAAATATTCGCACGAATCAAAGCTCAGTACTTTAACTAGAGAAAAAAAAGAACGCAAATCTTTTAGGAATACTAAATAACGCTTGTTAAATAAAAGATTAAAAAGTCATATGTGAAAAGGAAAAAAAAATAATAAGGACCTATTTTCCTTTTGTCTAATAATGACAAACTAACCCAAAACCACAAAAAACTAAAAACCCATAAATGTTCCAACATACCATATTAATTCTTAAACAAAAAAAACAAAACAAAATTTTCTTAGTAAAAGCAATTTTTTTTTAAATTTACAAAAGAAATATACGCCAAAGCATTTAATGATAGAACCATTTAAAATCCAGCTATATGAGAAAGTTAGGTCAATAAAACGTCAACAAAAGTACATTTAAGTAAATACCAACTTCTGATTTAAACATGAAATTTCACATAAGGGAAAAAATCACAAAGAAAAGCATGAACTGACCTTTGTTGAAAAGCTTTTGAACCTGAAAATCTCATTGCCGATAACATATACCGAAACACATGAAAATGGGCTCAGTTCGATTAACAAATTTATGTGAAAGAAATTCTAAATCGTACATTTGATAAATTTTTTTTTTGAGTAGCTGATTGGATATAACGGTAGTGAAATCAACATTTCCGAAAACATAATAATTTAGCAAAATTAATCCTTTTTAAATAAGCATTTATGCTACTATAAATTCTTATTAATCGTTATGCAGCCAAAGGAAGAAATATTTATTCCAAATATTAAAAAATCCAGCATTCTGACAGACTTTGAAGCCACATAATTTATTTTACAATTGCAATAAGCACTATTTTATACAGTCGAGTAGCATTCATAGGATATTTTTAACAAGATCTGAGATCTTTAACCACTTTTTTTTTTTTTTTTTTTTTTTAATTTTTTTTGAATGTAAACAGAAATTTCGATTTTTATTATATTCTATTATTCAAAACGTATGATATCCTAGGTATTGTTAAAATAAGTATCTTACGTCTCCAAAGTCAATATAAAAATTAACTAAGAGTAGAGACAGTTGCAATTTTTATTTCTGTAGGTCTAGGACCTGACATTTTTCGAAATTGCAATTTGTGTGGTCTCATCTGGACAGAAAAGTACATTAAGTAACGAGACTTTGATTCGATATGATGTTACCATTTATTTTTTTAAAAAAACTAAAACTTGAAATGAAATTTATAAATGCACACTAGCTTTAAAAATATATATATTATTAAGAGTTTCTGAGTCATTTCGCCGTTTTCGTCAAATGTTTTCAACAAGACCAAAATTTGAATTTAAAAACAAATATTCAGTACACATAACAAATGATATTTTCAACATTTTAAGGATTCACATTGAAGATTAAAACTACACCCACGTTAACTATAATAAACACAATGGATATAATTTTGAAATACAATCTAAACAAGAGACAAAAAATATTTAAAAGGAAATATGAAAAAATACACTACATAAAACATTAATTACAGAATATTTAAAGGAAATCTTCGATAGAACACAATGTTTACTTTGCACCTGCTGAACTTTTAATCCTAAAAATGTTTTATAGAATTAACTTTAACCTTCATTTTATTAAATGAAAACTTTGGAAAAAAGTAAAATTTCTTTGAAAAGTAAAAAAAATGACAGCAAATATAAGGCTCATTTAATTTTTAGCTTATTTTTTGTCAACTATAAAAAACAATCTGTAATAAGCAAAAACCAAATATCCCACAAAAATTGATATCCATAAAATATGACATGGATTAAATAAATACTGATTCAGTAATTTTATTTATTTTTGAAGATGCAATTAGAATTTCAATTACACAGAGGTAAAATAATTTAATTTAATGAGCAGATTATTCTTTATTTTTTTCTTTTGTGATTAAATTTAATGGCCAACAAAACTTTAAATTGAACATGGTTTACACTTGTTAACAAAACAGATAAACCAGTTGAAATAAATATTGGTAATCCTCTGATTAACCTAGAGAGATTAAATACTTTATAATTATTTAAAATTTTATTATGGATTAAAATGCATATAGTTAAAAAATTGCCAACATTTAAAATTAGTTACACTTTAACTTATGGAACTTTTGTTTATTGGATCAAACCATATAAGTAAAATTAAATATAATTATTATGCAAATATCTTTATGGATTAAACATCCCTGATGCTAACCTTAGACAACAACTTTAAAAAAGAAAACGTAATTTTGATAAAACTTTTCAATTTTTTATTGCCAGCAAGATTTAAAATTGAATATGGTTTACACTTTTACAAGTTGAATGCATAAAAGAAATAACTTTTCAATTTATACAACATGTAAATAAAATGCATATTAAAGTTAATGCATATAATTACTGCTTATAAAAATTTGAGTCTTTATGGATTACTTTTTGTAGTCAACTAAGTTTCCAAAAATCTCACTGTACTTCATGCTTTTCAAATTCTTTATTTAAAAAAATACACATTTTGATGAGCAAAACAATTTTTTTTCTGGTGGATTCATTTGAGAATGATTATGAATAACTTTGTAGAATAGCTTTTAATGTCAGGAAAGAACACGAAATAAAAGTACTAGACGTCAAAACAAGCGTGTGAATGTCGAACTGTGTTTCCGAAAGGTAAAAGCTTATTTTCTTTTGACAGCGACTAGGAAAGAGAAATTCTTTCTGAAAAGCAGAAAAAAGCTTTGCTGTCGAGAAAAAGCAGGTAGCTCGATTCCGTGAGCTTGATTTAGAAAGCGTGAGAACCGAACACCCTAGTGGAGACACCGAAAAAGCAGTAAAAACGAATGAGGCAAGGTTCAAACTGTAAATAATGACAAAGGAAGCCTCAAAACCGGGCTGCAATAACTCAAAATAAACAAATTCCTTAAAAAGAGGGAAAACTGGGAAGATTTTATGTTATTTTGCTCATTTACGCGAACGCTATTTCACCAAAGGTAACGCTTATTTATTTCTCTATCCATAATTTAATCATCAGTTCATTTAATTCTTTTTATAACTATATTTAGAAATTAAGTATGCTTTATTATATAGCATATAATTTTCTTATTTCATGCAAGAAAATACTATCAATAAGTACCTACACAATACATAGTACAATGCAAATGCAAATCAGAAGATATACTTACTCATATTATTATAAATGTCTGGTTTAAGAGAGATGAAACATGGTTTTTTGAAAATTTGAAGATTTTTAATAAACCCAGAACAAATCATCTACAGGATTTAAAACCGTTAAAAATAAAAATAAAAATGAGTTCAGCATTATCATGTCTTATTTTAATAAAATGCAAACAACTTGAAAGCTGAACACATGTAATAAACGATTTGATCTATAATCTTAAAATTATTTTAACTATTTGGTAGGAATTTAATAGTAATTATTAAGGAAATGTACTTTTTTGATGTAACATTTTTTCAAAAAGTTTCAAATAATAATAATAATAATAATAAACTGATTCGATGTTTTGAATATAACTCATAAGCATAACACATAAATTTTACGTAATTTTAATCATCCACTAGAGCAGCAGTTTTAAGATCTACAGTTCAAAAATTAAACAAAAGCGTAATAAATGAGAACCTAGTATTTACTATTAAAATCTACAGTAAACTTAAAGCCCGAAGCCGTAACACCAGATATTTATATATGATAGAATATCAAGTTCTACAGCAAATTTTATAGATTTTATAAATGTTTCAAAATTTTAATTTATATCAATCATATATTTATTTTTCTGCCAAAGGATTTTATAAAAATTATGGAATTTACAAAATCCAATTTACACTTTATTTACTTTTTAAGAAACAGGATTTATTCACCCAATAAAAGTATTTATAAGTCCCAAGTTAAAAAAAAAAAAAAAAAAAAAAATTGAGGCTTGAGAAAAGAAAGTAGAAATACAATTAAATGATAACATGAATATGAACAATTCATCCCAAACAATCACAACTTATTAAGGACCGGATATTCCGGATACTACATGTTTATTCCATAACAATAAATAAATAATGAGAGCATTTATCTAATTTATAAATTATGATAAGAAAGAAAAAAATATTAGCTCATTTGATGATCCGATGGTAGAAACTTAAACACTTAAATCACTTTTCATGGGGAACTTGCTTACTTAACCACATAATCATCCACTCTCATTTTACATTCAGTTAAAAAAAAAACACAACTAACGTTGACATTTTAATGTTCCTTTTTTCCAAAAATCTCCTTAATTAAATGAGAAAATTCACTGAAATGGAAAATAATAATAACAACAATGCTGACTCGATGTCTTAACAACCAAAGATTGAATAATTTCATACATATATATGGATGCTATTTAAATATTATCATTATAACCTGTATTTATTAACCATACATTATATTAAGATGTGGCATATTGCATCAGAATTTATGGCACACCTGAATTTTTTTTGAGATAATGCTTGAAACTTATTTTCAACAATGAATGAATTGGAAAAAAATAAACCATTGCTTATGTAAACCAGAGATGAGTAAAAGTTGCAGGTTGTAATCGAAGATTCCATTAGCGCAAATGTCACAGCTGGCAGTAATCCAACATTGAATATTCTGTGGATATATGCTAAAAAGAAAAGAAATCCAAACCAATATTTACGAAAGCAATCATAAAATATTCCAGATGAATCAATAGTCTAATCGATATTTCAAGTTACACTTTTTGCTATCATTTCTTTGCTTTTGATTTCCTGCTTTTAAGTGCACACAGAATTGGAATAGGTAGCGTTCTATGCTTGATTCTCTTAACAACACAACACTATTTTCTGCTGAAATTTAGTATTTCCACAATTCTGTCTAATATTACTTTGAATTCTATAAAATTTCTTTGTATAACATGAAATAGGAAAACGACAAAATAATATATATATAAAGCAATTGAAAGTTGCATGCCATATATAAATTTACATATAATTGTTAGATTTCTAAAACACTTATATAAAAGTATTTTTCGTCACTTTGTGTGTGTATATATATATATATATATATATATATACATATCATCGTGTATATATATAAGTTAGTTATATGAGTTAATCGTGTATATATATTAGTTATATATATAGTTAATCGTATATATATATATATATACATACACGATTCTTCTACACAAATCATGTTCAAAGAATTTTGTGACACGCTGTAATTTAATTTTTGATTGTAAGATGTGTTGCCATATTGAAATTTATCATTGTTGAAACATTTTTAAATATAGAATAATTATTAAACAAAATAAGCACGAAATAGTAAGGATATGTTAAAAGAGAATATCAATGTAAATAATGCAAAGGGTATGTATTTAATACATGAATAAAAAATTAACAATTTATAACCGAAATACAAAAATTAATGTACAGGAATGTGTATAATATTTAGAGAGGTTTACAAAAATTTCTTCGAATTTGAAAAAGATAAATTCAAGATTTTGAAATTTTACTTTTATGATTATACACTGCAACGTAATGTTTTAGATTAGTAATAACATTTATTATTTCCACTTTTCAATTGACAAAAAATTGGAAAAAGTTAAAAAACAACTAAAGGGCAAATGTTATAACGGACATAATTGTATTATGTTAAAATATGGATAATCAAATGAGTTAAAAAATTAATATTTAGAATAATAACTAAAGATAAATTCCGTCAAATAATGTTTTTGCCAGTTGAAATAATGAAAATTATGATTTTTAACGATGAATTTACGAAATTTGAGTAAATTCAATGAGATCAAAAAAATGAAGTGTATTAATGCACAGATTTTAGAAAAAAAAAACAAGATTTAGTTTTAAAAAAAAATATTTTTTAATTAAAAACAATTTCTGAAACAAAAGAAGCGTAATTTATATTCAACTTCGTCAAAATTAACTAACTTAATTATTATTTTTTCCCTTTTGCTTGTTGTGCAATATATTATTTAGAACAGAGCCCATTGCTAATTAACGTGGCATGTTGCTAATTAACGTTAATAAGAAGAAACAAATAAGTGAATGAAAAAAAACAATATCAAACAATATTTTCTTACACTTCATTTTACTTTAACAAACTCTTAAATAAAAAATAAAAAAAAATTGTGAGAAAATTTTATTCATTTAGTTGGCGATATATGTGTATGATGTCAGACGATGATAAGATAGTATTATCTTAATGTGGAGCAGCGATGAAACATTTAGTATTTTGAAGAAATATTTTACAATTTTTAACTTCTCAGAATGTGATGAGTTGCAATCAAGGCTAACATCCAATACTTGAGATAAGCAGCTTAATTTTCTTATTAAGTGATGAAGTTTGCTTTGTTTGTTTTTCATAGATATTCTTATAAGAAGCTCTTGTGGATGTTAAGACGCAAAATCCAAACAAATTAGATTTTTTTTTTTTTTTTTTTTAACCGAGGAAAAGTTGCGTAAAAAACAAAATTTAATTTGGAGACGTTAAAAGAAATATGACAACCATTTTCCTCTTTCGGTATAACTGAAATTCTTAGAAATGATATAACTGGTCAATGACTTGCAATCAAAGTTTCTAAACATGTGCATAAAATTTTTAAAAATAATAATAATAAAAGTATAAAAAAAAAAAAAACTAAAATACTCTTGCATTTTTTTTTTTTTTTTTTTAATGCTACTGTGTTTGCAATCTATTCACGTTGTTATCAGTTAAAAAAAAAAAAAAAAAAAAAATGAAAAAAAAAAAAAATTGACAAGTAAGCACAGATGGTATTAAGGCAACTTTAGCGGAAAAAAAAAAAACACTTTATTAGAATTATCTATGAAGCTTTTTCGATTGTTGTAAGATAATAAATCGACAAAGTAAAAAAAAAAAAAAAAAATCTCACGTAACGAATAATTTATATTACATATTTATTATCCGTTAGAAGACACTGATAACAAAGACTTGAATAAGAAAACTTTAGGTGATGATTTCATTTTAATTTTTTTGAATACATAAATCTGAAAATACCAAAGTTAAAAATACAGTTAAGGAATAATTATTTTACAAATGGAATTAAATAATTAAATCTTGAATCTCGGAATGTGATAGGTTACAATCAGGGCTAAAGCACATCTAATACTTCAGATAAGCAGATTAATTTTCTAATTAAATCATTGAGTTTGTTTTTGTGTATTTTCATAGATATTCTTAAAAAGCTCTTGTGTATATAAAAGATATAAAATTCAAATAAATTAGAATTTTGGTTTTCTTTTAACACGAGGAAAAGTTGTGTAAAAAAAACAAAATTGAATTTGGTGACGTTAAAAAAAAAAAAAAATGCAACAACCATTTTCCTCTTTTGATATAACTGAAATCACTTACGAATGATATAACTGGTCAATGACTTGCAATCTCAGTTTCTAAACATGTTCATAAAATTAAAAAAGAATAAAGGTATAAAAAAAAAAACTAAAGACTTCTGCAATCTTTTTTTATTTTTTAAATACTTCTGTGTTTACAACCTATCCACGTTGCTATCAGTTAAAAAAAGAGAGAAAAAATGTAAAAAAAAAATTGACGAGTGAACACAAATCGTGTTAAGGCAACATGGCAACTTTAGCGGAAAAAAATACTTTATTAGAGTTATCTATGAAGTTTTTCGATAGTTTTAAGATAATAGGCAAAGTAGAAAATTTCTCACGTAACGTGTAATCTATATAACATATTTGCTATCCGTTAGAAAACATTGATAATAAGGAATACTTGAATATGAATGAGAAGGCTTTAGGTGATGATTAATTTTTTTTTAGAATACCAAAAGTTATATTCAATTAAGGAATAATCATTTTACAAATGGAATTAAATAATTGAATCCTGATTTTTAGATATTAGCATCATACGTAATAACTTCCACAAAAATTTAATTTCACGTCTTTTATGTTTGCTATAATTAAAAAAAAATGCAATTATATAATATTTACATAATGCTTCTTATAGAATGGCAGAATTAAACATGACATTAAAAATGCATTCACCAATAAATTCTGTCGTTAATTATTTGCAATATTTAAATGGATAAAAAAAAAAAGATCTAACTAGTTTAGATTGCAAAGCAGATTTAGCTCACAAACTGTTACAAAATACTTGTGCAAGTCAATAATAATGCAATTCAATAAAAAGTATCACAAAAATGATTTCGTATTCATATGCACAATGTAAATATTTTCCAACCAGCACCAAACTCTTAATAATGAGTTGTTAAAAACTTGTACAGCATATAGTGAGAGACAAGGCACAATAGATTTTAGAAAAATATTGAATGAAGTTTTTTTTAATTGTATAAAAAGCATAAAATTACGCATGCTGTATGAACGATGGAGAACTTATATTTAAAAATACTGAATTTGTCTCTGAAACGAAAACTTATATAATTTCCGAATACATTAGAATAATCTAAATAATCTATTCAATATTTATATATTAAATATTATTATCTATTCATTATTTATATATTCTATATTTAAATAATCTATTCAATATTACTTTAGATACATTATGCTGTATATTTAACTGCTGAAAACTATTTTAATGAACATCAAGAAGAGATTTTTTTTTTTTTTTGAAAATATGTTTTTTAAAAATATTAACTACACATCGTTTAGGAAAATATTACATTTCTTAACAAATTATTCAGTGAAGTTGTGCAGTAGGAGATTTAATTTGTCGCTCTACGGTCATCTTGTCCACCCTTTAAGCGAATTAGACCGGGACCTACAGTATAACGTGGATTCCGAACCACTAATAAACATCCATGCTACTGCCAAGATTCGACCTGAAGCTAGTAGTGCCAGAGCGCTAGTCAATTGGCCATAAGGCCGCTGTGCAGTAGGAGGGAAATACAACAAAATAAAATTATGTGTACGAACTCACATTCTAGGGGAACGCACATAAAGGGATATTACATAACGAAATAAAATATTCCCGGAATCACATAATAATGACTTGTCGACAAGAACAACTTATCTATTCTTTCACATTTAGCTAAGTTGTTCGTTCTAAATCTCATCCCTGGGTGCAGGTGTCGGAAATAAATATTTAAAACTCAATTCAAGAATCCGGATAGAATCCACTACGCACAGGATAACAATACCGGGAAAAGCCATCTACAGAGCCGAAACAACCAGAAAAACACTTCTCGTTCCGAAGTTCCTTCTTTTAAGTGGGCGTACCTTCCTCCAGCATTAAGACAATGGAGATGGTGCGAAATCCTGGCCTTCCATTCTTCAATTTCAAAAAGCCGTCCATTTCCGACATGAAAAAGAAGGAAAAAAAAAGTAGGATGGAAAAAGTAGGGAGATTGCTTGAAGGGGATGGGGGAGAAGAAACACATTTCAATATCGGCCTCACCGCAATCTTCTGCTACCCCCTTCACCCCCCCCGATTCGGGAAGGAGGGGGGAAAAAACGGGAGATGGGAGAAATACCAAACAAACTCAGGTGAGATGCACAAGAAATGTTATAAATTATCCAATACGTCGTGGAAGATACGAACGTGCTTCCTATCTCTTGCTGTCTTTGCGTTATAATGGGATAAGTTGCAGAGCAAATGTTTAGAAAATTTTTATGAGTGAGAACCGTATGCTGGATAAATAAATAAATAACAATAATAACTGTAGGGCTTAATATTTTCCCTGATGCTTTAAAATTTAAACTAATATCGAAAACGGCGTTGCTTTTGAAGAATAGCCAAGGTATGGGTATATATATTAAAGTAAATCTTTTATAAGTTTCCTGGGTACCTAATTCTTTTATTTAATTTGCTGAAGAAATATTTAACAGAAAAATATTTTTATTTTTTTCAAAAATATAAACGAGGATATTTATCACGTAAAAATTGATTTTTAACGAATTAAAAAAAGACCCACGTCGAAACAAATACATTCCTTACATTTAAAATAATAATAATAATAATAGCGTATTATTTCCCGGATAATTTTGTTGTTGTTTATAGTCCAAATCTTAACACTTATTAGGCATTTAATGAAGTAAAAAATAATTATGAAAGTGAATATCATAAGAAAAGGTTAATAAATTTGTAGAAAATTTATACAAAGCAAAAAAAAAAAAAAAAAAAGGTTTGCATTTTTTTTTTTTTTTTTTACTTTTCATAAACATTTAAAATAGAAATCTATACAAAAATTTGGCTTTTAAATTCCATACTTCACTGATTAATGGAGAGACTACAAACTCTAAAGGGTTTCAATTAATTGCAGCCGTATATCCTATATTATATATCGGTTATAAAAGACACACATTTAAAAAAGACAGAAACTGGAACATAAAAAAGCAAGGTAAACGATGTCGAGAAATTTTTCTGATTTAAAAAAAAGGGTATAAAAACGATAAGTAAAAGTCTTCAATGTTATTTCACTTTAAAGCCCATAAAAAATTATTTAGGTACATGATCAAAATATTTCAGAAAGATGAGAAACCAGAAATAAATCCAGTCACATAGGATGCAACAAAATAATCATAATCTACACTGATATTATCTCATTCTTCTCACACAATGGATGTTCTTTTTCTGATGTCTTGTTTTTAAGGAAATACAAACATTCCTGAAAACTAGTGTAGGAGCCATCACCTGACAAACAAATTTCAGCACTATCAGATAAAAGAAACCCGTAAAAGCACAAAAATAAATAACAGGTACGACCTTAATAATTCCATTCCTGTTATCTTTCAATGCATATTCTAACCCTTAATTTATAGCGAAGAGAAAACGTGAGTATTTTAAAAACAAGCATCTTAAAATTCGAATGTTGTCTTCTTCCGCGACAAATCTTTTGCTCTTGGAAACTTCACAAAGAATAAAAACAATTACGACTGACATTTCCTGGGGCCATCCCAGATGCCTTCAGCAATTGGAAAACATAATAAAAAAAAAGTCCTTTAATGGTCGTTTCTTTAATATTTAATGCGCCCAGAAGATACAGATACATATAATTAAATGGAAGATATGGGAATTAGACTAAACTTTTGTTAAAAAAGTGGTATTAAAGGAAACATTAAAATACACGTTTGAAAATATGATGTGTGTTGCTAAATCAAAATAGGGGGAAATTAGTTATTTTTTACATATTTAAAATCACAGAATAATATACCAAAGAATAATTTATAAAGCAATATAAATATAAATTTCGATTGCAACAAAAAAGAGATTTTTTTTTTTAGGCTTCTTTATAGCGAAATAAGAAATTATACAGAATTTGGAAGATTTAATTAATTTTTTTTACATATTAATTTACAAAGAAGTGTGAAGAAACTTCACAAAATCCATCTTACAATCCAAAAGTACAATTATTTTTAACACACATTGAAAGCAATTGATATAGAACAGCATATGCAACAAATGGATGCAATTTTAAGTAAATATAAGCTTATACATTTATCTAATAAAAGAAAAAAAGGAAAAGATTGGATGCCTCACATTAATATTAAAAAAAAACATAACCTAATATGGCATTTTTTCACCCTTTTTCATTGAAACTGTATGTGTTTAGATTGTAAATGTATGTAGATTATAACTGTAACTGTTATTGATTGGTTTTAGATTACAACTGTAACTGTATTTGTTATTGATATAATATCGTATACAAAAATAATGATACAAATCAATAAATCAAATATCAACTAAAACGAATATGAATGAAAATTACGGAACATCCCTCAAAAGTAGTTGATCATAAATTTATTATTTTGAATTTAGTTGTTTTATACATATATAATAAAGTAACCATCGTGCAAAATTAAAATTAAAAAAAGTAACAAAAAAAATTGGCCAATAAATAACACATCTGTTTTTTGTTTTAATAATGCAGCCAACATTTTTAATTGCAGTCACTGAAATGAAAATAAATATCTATTATCTGGATGATAAGAAAGTTATCCCCTCTACACCTTAAAAAAAAAATAATAAAAAAGTAGGACCCTAATATAACATGCCTAAGATGAAACATTTTATACATAATAATTAGCTGAAAACATTGATTAGAGATATCAATAAAAGCTAATTCAGCTAACCTGACAATCAATGAATTTAATATCAGTATAATATGCCCACATTGTACAGCCAGTAAAAATTGAAGCCAGTTTCAAAAGGATGGGGGAAATTGATATTGTAAGCAACATCATTTTCACACATCCACTCAACAGCAAGCACAGTACAGGTGTATTGTGGATAACACTGAATTACCAAAGCGAAAAGTCAAAAGCAAGAACTAAAACCCTCTTCCAAAAGTATAGGGAAATGAACGCTGTAAACCGTCATTACAGCCCTCGCAGATCCAACCGCATGTTTAAATACTGATAAAAGGAAGGACTGTCTAACTATAATGGAAGTAGTGTGGCTTCATTAGGCGGTCCGACAGTGAGCAGCGAAGCGTAGAAAGGGCCGTTTGCCCCCAGCTAGCAGGGTCAGGCGGAACTAGTGAGGAGTCTTCGTCACGCACGCTTCCTTTGTGAATGAGACAATGGAGCACGGAGAAACTGGTTTCCAAGACGAGTAGCTGGGCCACCGCATGAGGTTGGGTAGCCTCTCGCCGACAAAACTCTCATTAGAAGAGCTACATTAATCAGTCTCGATTTACTTCCAACACCTTAGGACAATTCCATCAGAAAGTGCATCTGTTCAACAACCAGAAGGTCGGTACACAAACTAGACATTGGAAATGATTAATTGGAAAACAGAATTCGACACTAAAAGGACTTGAAAATTGTATTCAAAAGTAAAAATGCCATGGCCATATCTTATATAATGCACCATAAGACTTTAGCCAAAAGACTAAACAGAATCTTCACGCAATTATGTGCTATTGTGTTTCCAAATACATTTACACCTATCTAACAGATCATTTAACATTAACAGAGAATTGCATAAATACACATTAATACCAATGATGTTCATTCATGCTACACGCTCTCATTTTTAAATTATTTATAGTTTTAAAAAAATATTTTATCGTTCACTCACATTCAGTCTCATTTACCCATGTTAAATTATTAAAAGTAGTTCAAAATAAATGTGTGCTAAATTTGAGAGTTAAAGCTTATTGAGGCAATCCCGCATTCTGTAACACTATTATTTACTCTTTCTATAAAGAAGAAATGCAAACTTCAGCAAAAAAAAAAAAATTTACTGAATGTTTAATGTATATAAATACACAACGTTGCAGTTTCTTAAAAGAATGAAATTCTTCAAAAAGCTTGAGAAACTGAAAGGACTAATAAGAAAAATTAAATTATTATTAATTCGGAATGGAACATAATAACTGATTAATCAATAACAACAACAGCTTCAAGTTGCTACTTTTATAATATTTGAACCATAGTAATTTATTTCAGAAATAATTTTGTTGGTAGAAAACAGTTATTAAGATATAGTTCATGGCTCTTTATCGCTATATGCTTTCAATGTATAAAGAATTTATAAACATTCCTTTTAATTAATGATTGAATTAAATATTTATAGATTATTATGTCAAGAACAGACATTTTTAAGCTATAAAGTATAGTTTCACAGAGTTTGAATGTTAAACAGTACATAAGAAACAATGCATCTTTGTCTTGAAACTGCCATCCATCAACTCCACCTTCAGCACAATTTATTTAGTTTCCGCAGAGCAAAAACAAATCACAACCTCCTACTTAAAGCGAAAAAGAACAACTTTTGAGGGTACATAATGATTTTACATTAATTGGAACCCTGCAGCGGACAACAACAGGAGCCGCAGAGTGGCTCATTTGTTATTCAGCCGATTCAAGTAACGCAAACGGGCGGGAGAAGAGAAACATTTGTCCAGCTAATTACCGATAGGGCAGGGTATGGACCATTTATTAAAGCACTACACTCCCCTACCCCCAAACGCCCGAACAATAGAAAGGGTGAGATATTAGTGGGCGAGAAAATTAGAATCTAAATTGCATTTTCCGATGCACTTTGAAGAGCACGCAAACATTCCGCTATTACGCGCTTCATTATTCGCGAATCTGGGGAATCCGCAAATCGTGTAGGTCCGGTTGGAAAAGGCAGCTGCCAGCCTATCGATCTCGAATAGATGGATGGACCATAATTGAGAGTAATAGTATGAGCAGGTGATGCTTTCTCTCCTGATACACAGATACGCATCAGTACCGGATCTCTGAAGCTCACCCCCTGCCCCTTGTCCCAATCCATCGACAGTTAGCTCACGACTGAAGAATATATATATACGCTTTCAAACAAGCCCGCTGTTGGGGATACACCAGTCGCTAATTATTTATTTGGGCACTCATTGAACCACACATCATTGCCAATGTATTCATTAGAGGGATCGTAAATAGGACGTGCCCGATGGGAATGTGAGAAATGCTCTCTTTATGGTTTTCAAATTATTCATAGTATCGGGCTTTAATCCAATCTTTTATTTCGGAGCAAATATTTGATGGACCAACAGAGATTAGAACAGTATAAACATGGGCGTAAATAAATTAGTAATGTAATTTAATTATAATAATGACTAATAAAAAAAAGTAAAACAATAAAGTTCATATAAACCAAACATATATATATTTTTTTTTTTAAAATTTTAACAACATGCTTTCATAAAAAATATTAAAATATTTTTTTTTAAATAAAAAGTTTTATAAAATTCGCAAATCTTTAAAAAAAAATCTCTCGGAAAGTTTAATGGCAAATTTTAAGATCATTAAAAAATGTGTTCATGTGTTTTATTCTTAAAATGTGTTTTGTGTTTTTGTCCGGTACTTAAGTTTCGTTTATGTGTATATATGTGTTTTATTTCTTAACGCATTGCAAATTAATAAGCATATCATGAGTCATTGCATATCGTTTTAATTTGACAACATGGAGCACGCATTTTCATTGTGTTAAAATGTGGTATCTACAATGTGTTAAACGTATTAAGTATTAAACTTAATTGTGTAATTAAATAATAAAACATTTAAAAGTACGAAAGCAAAGTAGCCAATTACCATAAAAAAAATTGTAGTGTGTAAGTGCGGCACATTTTGGAACGACATTCGCTTTTAGAAAAAGAAAAACAGAAATTCTCAAGAATCGAGCTATTTTGTTCTTTCCTAAATATGCTTTAGCTACGAAGAATAGCGAACAAGCATTGTTGTCATGGCAATCCTCGACTAAAAACGAAAGCGAGTTAACGGTGCTCCCCAAATGAACAAAGGAAGTAATTGTCGTTGCTGTATGACATTGATGACAAATATTAGAAGACGAAAAACACATAAAATACGACTCTGTTATTTAAGACAAGGCTAAGAAATTTTCAGAAGAGATACTATCTTTCAAGAGAAATCAAATAAATTAACTGACATAAAAATCAAATAAAATATTGCAAAAAAAGTTACATTGTTATGCGTTAAAGTTCACTTGCTGTAACGCTCATAGAATATAGTGTAACGTATATACCAAGTTATGCAACTTTAAAGATAAGTATGAGTATGGAGTGTGAAATTATGGTTTTTATAAGGTCCATATTCGATTATAGATGACACCGTAAAAATAAAGCCTGCTGAACTTCAAAACATAAAGAGAACAGGTTTTAATGTTAAACAAAAAAAAAAAAAAATGGTTGGAGCAAACGCGTGACTATATTAAATAGCATCAAAATTGATATGGTAAAATAATGAACTTTTTTTTTTTAAGATTTTTAAAAAATAGACAGATTAAAGATAGCCCATACTCATGATTTAAAAAGAAGTCAGGATATGACAATAGTACATAAGAACATCATTAACAATTGGCACATCAATCATAAGGATACTTCGGCAACGATATGATTAAAGATTTCAATACCATTCATGATATCTTATTATTTAAGTAGGATAATACAATTATGAGAATGACATGCCGTTAATACTTTGTAGGAAAAAGAAACAAAAATAAATTTATAACCCTAAAATAAAATAATTAGAATTTATAAATAGCCTTCCTTTTGTTTTTTTAACAAAGTAAAAAATCTAACTATATTTTTAAAAAGGATAATCAGTAATAATAATATTTCATATATTTAAATGATGCTAGAACTACAGACTGTGTACAACTGGTATGTCATTATAGCTCGTAAAAACTGCTACGTATTTTTTCGGGGGACGGGGAAGGGGAACATAACACAGTGTAATGATTTAAAGTCGAAACATATTCAGTCGTGATAAAAAAACAATAAAAAGATATGCCCTTAACTAAAAGCTTAATTTAAAAATAATTTTGTTAAATTGCAAAAAAGGTTGCTGCTGCAATTCAAAATTTTTAACCTCAGCAGTTAATGGAGTTTTGCATACCATTAAAATGATGATTTTCGCTGTAGTGTAAAAATACATAGCGTAATGATTGTTTCAGATTAATAATAAAAAGGATATATGATTTTTAACAAAAAATGACATTTTGAGGTGGAATTTCAATTACCCAAATCAAAATCTTAATATAATTGTACTTTAAAAAGACATAATACAGATATCAAAACCAAAATATTAAAAGCAATATCCTAAAAAAAAACTATTTGAAGATCTTCTATTTATCTAACAGTTGTTATTTGCATTAATAGATCATCAAATGTAGTTAAGGTTTGCGTTTCCTTTAGATAATGATACAAAAAGAAACCAAATCAATTTTTGTATATAGCAATTAAGGTCAATTAAGAATATTTCGAAACATATACAGTCGTGACAAAAATTGACCATGATAAAGAGTGGATACGTTTTCACTGAAAAACAATTCTGGTTAAATTGCACAATATTGTTGCGCGTTTCAAAATTTTAATCTCTGCTGTTAGTAGAGTTTTTCGTACCACAACAATGATGCTCTAACTTCTCACATTAAATCTGTTAATTTGGAGTGCTCAATTAAAAAATTACATGTGCAAAAAGGAACGTGATTTAAATGTTGGCGTTAGCGTCATTGTAATGATGTAAAAACTTTAAATAATAAAAAAAAAATTATTATTTACCCAATTTAAGAAGATAGTTATAATTATTATTACATAAATCATAATAATATGAAATTAAAGATATGTGATTTCTAATTAGACAAGCCGTACAACACGAAAAGAAAACTAAATAAAATTGAATTACATAAAATGCTTTGAAATGTATTTAAAAAAAAAAAAAAAAAAAATTTTCTGAAGATTTTTTAAAAATTAAAAGTATGAGTGTTTTGAGTTGATGAATATAGCAAGTTCAATGATTAATTAAATGTAAGTATTACCTCATTAATTCACCTCAAACTATAAACATTTTTGTTAGTTAAAATAAAAATTTAGGAAAGTCTTTTTAAAATTCAGGCCAGAATGGACTCGCAATATACAAGTCTGGCTTTTTCCTTTTTACATGAGGCCATATAAAAACTTACGGCAAACTCACTAGATTCATTTGATCATATTACGAGATACATCACCAAAATTACAGGATGCATATATAATCTATATAAAAAGACAAAAATATAATAAACATATGTAATGGTGCAAACAAAGCTTCCGACACATCATCATAGCCAAGAAATAGTCAAAAATGCGGATATCGAATATTATATACCTTCATTTGTCTGCGAACTTTGAAATTCGAAAACAAAGAGTCGACGGGGCTTTAACAATGGCTGCAATTCTTCTCATTGTTCAAAAGCGAGAACTATTGCATATGATTTCAACTCAGTAGTCACGAGGCTCGTTTTTTAAGAATTCTATATTCAACGAGCGGCCAAACATAAAAGAAATCACAAAATAGACGAATGACCTATCATATGCTAGTTTTTTTAAAAACCATATAGTGGAATTTTATTTTCCAAGGTTTATTATTTTAATACTTTCCAGTAGACGATATAGATTACTGATATCACTCGCAAGTTTAAATAAATTGATGCAGCTGAATTGACATTTAGTTAAAATAATAATGCAAGCTAAATTTTGGAGTTATTTAGACAGATGTTTAAAGCGAGACAATTTTTTGTTTAAAACTTTTCGGCATCATTAAAATAAACAAAAGAAAGAAAGTGCCATCAACAGCTGGAAAAAATTGATAACTAAATTGATAATAATATTAATAATAATTCAGATTTATTTATCTTCAAAATTATTAATGCTATCATTTGACACAATATGATTTTAAATCTTTTTTACTACTTAGCTTAATAAATTGTTTTGTTTTGTTTTAAATACTTTGAAAACAAACGAATAAAAAGAATAAATAAAAATTAAAAGAATCATCATTATTTATCATTTCATATCTTAAGAAGAAATTCTCCTAAATTCCAAAGAATCTATGGAAAAAATACTTTGAAAACAAAAACGAATTATGAATAAATAAAAATTTATAAAATGATAAAATATTTTTATTTAATATTTTAAAAAAAAATCCTAAATTTCAAAGAATCTCTCGGAATCAAGTTTTTAAATCAAGTTTGGGCAGTTATTAACAACTAAGCTAGAGAACACTATCTAAAATAATTTGTACAGCTGCACTCTGTGCTGGGTAATTAATATTCATACCTTAAAAAATATTTTGTGCAACTTAAAATTCGTTTATACACGTTAGTTATGCAACTAACAAAAAAACAAAAAAGCAATAAGTTCCGTTTTCCAAAATAATTACTCACTCAAAATTAATACACATTTAGAGTGAAATAACGTCAGTTCGAATGTTCTTACAAGAATGATGACATGCGTATTTACACAAATGTACTAACATCTTATTGAATAATTGATGAGCGAGTTAAACATCTGATGTCGTATACAACAAAAAAAGAAGTGAATGACAAAATGTTTAACAATGCTAATCGGCTCAAGTAATAAATTCTTAATATAATAAAAATTTTTATACAAGTAGTAAATAAATTATTACACGAACACTGATTCAATTACAGTAACTTAGAATAACGCTAAACCGACAATTTTATAATTTAAAACACGTTTAATGTAGCAAACACATCTTTTAAAATCTCTCACAAATTTTATGTACAACTGTGTGTATGTATGCATGCGTAGAACTTTTGTTAAAACGAATTAAATAATAATATTTAATGGATCGGTTGTGTATGCAGTCGAGCAAATGAAAAGTGAAAATATATATTTGTATATATAAAGCACACGTTTCGTAAACACAGATGGATGGTAGTCAATTACGTCATGCTTATCTCTTTTAGCAGTTTCAAAACATGTTTTTCTGCGAAATATGTTCTTTCTATCCATATTATATTTCATCGGATATTTCGACATTACTCAGTAAAAATAATCTATCTAATTCTTTTTTTTTTTTTAATTAATAGAATCACTCTAGTTTCGTAATCTTATGTCACATTTTAACACTGTTAATGTACAAAAATAAATGATACTTGAATAAAGAAACACACAAAGAGAGATAGTAAACTTAATAAAGCTATAAATCTAAATCCCCACACAGACTAGAGAGAATATTTATTATATATTTCGTTTTATCACAATTAGTAAAAATATTTATTTATTACTGTTGGTAATTTTGATACGGTATTTTTTTTTTTATAAAACCTTTGCTACTTACACATTGGAAAAAAATAAATGCTTTTTAATATAATGTATGAAAAGTAAATAATGAACCCTATTTTTCTTCTTTTTTTTTTTTTCTCCCTAATTAATAATCTAGTAGACTAGAAAAAAATATTTATTATATATTTCATTTTGCCACAATTAATAAAAACTATTTATTTATTACTGTTGGTACTTTTGATACAGAATTTTTATAAAACCTTTGCTTCTACTCATTGAAGAAAATAAATACTTTTTTTATAATTTATGAAAAGTAAATAATGAAAACTATTTTTTTCTTTCGGATTGATAATTTGATTAATATTTTCTACAAACCAAAACATGAATTCGTAATAAAAGATGATTTACATTGATATATTAAAAAGTATCGATATATAAACAATGGCACGAATAGGTAAAAATATCAATAAAAGATGGTAAACCAGGGAAGGCTATTTCAACAACCCAATACAATTAAAGAAAAAAAAATACATTTAATAGGTCGTGACTGTAGTTCACAAAAAAAACTAAAACCCTCAAGGTAAGTAAAGACATGGTATATACAAGGAAGATAGATTAATCAAAACAAGTCGAATCAGGTCGATGTCATAGTATCAAAATATCCAAGCTATGTACATATTTGCAGAAGAAAATTAAAGCTAATAAATTTCTTTTTATGATAGACTTTCGCTTTTTTTTTTTTTTTTTTTCAATTTACTACCAAAATGCACGAACAACTTATCCAGACTTATCTAATAAAATTACAAGACGCGAAGGTATTATCATTATAATAGGCTGAGGACAAATTGATAAAATCTTAAACTGTAGTTCAGAAAATCGATATACGGTACATTAAAAGTAATTTATGGAGATTAATTTAACGTCTCAAATCAGATAGGATAATTCAATTTCTGTAGTGTGTATTCAAGAGTCAGATAATGAAACAAAATAGGAGAGTTTATAACGATAACTCAAGAGGAATTTTATCAATTATTGTAAATTTAACAAAACGGAAAATAATAATTTGAAGAAAATATCAAATTACAAGCACGCGAAATAGATATTTTTATAATTTTATAAACAAATTTCAAACCACTTAAGTCTGTTGCGTAATTAATTACTTATTATATTTTTAGTGTGGATAAAAATTTATATAAAAGTTATTATGCTTCGACTATTTAAATGAAAATGAAATAGAATGAAGAATAATGATTTTATTAAATTCGCGACAGACATTTAACTAACTAGGCTTCTTTATTAAGTCAAAACTAAAAAAAAAGAAATTGTATTATTACAATGTAGTTGTACATAATTTTTACATATATTTTTTTTTTCTGAAGTAGGTCACAATAATTATACTATACAAGACATATATATATATTTTTTAAATACAGTGTTTATCTTCTGATTTCCTATCGATTTTATCCAAATAAAGCCTTCTTTCAAAGAATGCAGACTACTGCTACATAATGATAACATTTTAACTTTCCATATCAAAAAGAAAACCCATGGACTGATTGAATTACTTTCAGCTATAAGTGGTCTTTGTATGATACATTTTCTTTTCTTTCCCCAGTGACAAGTTATCAAAGGCAGCGTAATTTTAAACAAACAGTTTTCTAAGTTGCTCAAGATGTTCAAAATGAATTCATCGACAGACGTCGTATCATAAGTACTAATTAAGAATTTTTGCTGTCACAGTCAACGTCAGATTTCTGAGAATTTTAAACGTCGAAACCATCTTTCATTTAGGTACTTGTGAGGTTGGTCTTAAGAATATGACTGAAAGCTTAGCTGTAGTAAAATAAAACTCGTAAGTTACACAGATGAACAATTATTAAACAAAAAGAACGTAGAAAGGCGTGAAATAATAAACAAAACAATTATTCATAAAAAAAAAAGTTAAACAAAAAAAAAGCAAAGCGAGCACAATTGCATCTGAGCCCAATAACAACATCAATATTTTTTTTAGTCTTCACACATTCGACACTGGTTTGCGGATTATTCCAGATTTGAATAGTTGATAAATAACTGAAGATGATGATTCCATTTCAATTCGAGCATAGAATATAATTTAAATTGTACTACAAATGAAATATTTGAATTAACAGTAATGTGAATATTTTTAAAAACCAATTTCTCATTAAAAATGTGAACAGAAATTGCACAAATAATAAATGCAATAGAAATATGTATAGTAACAATAAAAATACTGGCATACATTAAAAAAAAAAAAAAAAAAATTTTTTTAATTAATGAGAATAATACATTAGAAAATAAAAAAAAGAACTGCATTTTATACTCCAAATTTACATTTAAAACAAGAAGACTACAGAAATAATAAAAACCAATTGCAATATTTATAAATTTTTTTAAAAAAAACATAAGATATGCGTGATATTTCCGTTAAAATGTCGCGGATTTCAAGGCTACACAAGCAATCACAGGATAGAAATCCCACATATGAGGAAAGTGTACGAAGTAAATTACAGAAAATCAGGGGAAAATCAACCTGACTAAACATTATTTATAAAACGACGGAAAATTCACTGGAGAATTTTTTTTTCCTTGAATAAGCATTAGTAATAGCAAGCTATTATGAAACTATCGAGTCGTAACTAAATGATTGCAATGGCTTTATCGATGTTTACAGACTTTTAACCAATTAGATGAAAAAAAGATAAAGATTAGTAATGGTAAAAAGATAAACAATAATTAATATAAATACAGAATAATAATTATTAAAAAAATATATAATTAGCTTTTCCTCTCTCGTTTCATTATAATTAACAATAATTACCTTTGAATTAAATCAATGAATAATATAAATAAATATGCATTGCTTCATTATATATATTAATATGTATATAATGAATCTTTAAATTATTAATAAAGTAATTGAATTAAGAGACAAGACTTATTATTAATAAAAAGCCTTACGAAATTATTAGGTTTATATTGGAATCTTGAGACATAGAAGTTACACTCAAATCTAACTCTGAAAAAAAATGTTTCATATATTACGAGTGTAAATATTATGTATTGAGCTAGCAGGAAAGTACGTTCAGTTTTTATGTACTTAAATAGTGAAAACCTAAATTACTTTCTTGTCAACCTAATAATTACTAAGTGTTAAAAATGTAATTATACGAACTCTAATTTTACAATTATATAACAAATTGTCAAAAGGTATTCCAAATATTAGCAAATTTGATATTTTTTCAATATTTATTAATAGATTAATTAGATACAAAAGTTCTAAAGAATTGTCTAAACAATGTAATAATTTTCTTTTTTTTTTAATTTAGATATAATAATGAAATATAGCATAATAGTTTTAAATATGTTCATTAATAAATGTAAAAATTATGAAATTAATTTTTTATTGATTTTTAATTAGTTTCGATGAGATTCTGTTTTGCAAGTAAATTATTTCTAGGCGAATTTATTAATTTTATTAACGATTAATTATTGTAGTAATACATCATTTAGTTCAATTTCGATAATTTTGACTGCTTGATTCAAGATATTTTTGATAAAAAAATGCTAAAAATAAATTAGATTATTTTTGAAAATCGAATATTGCAAAATCCAACAGATTCTGTTGCTTTATTTTAGAAATTTATTCTGTTTTAATTTTATTTTTAAAATAAACCTTAAGTTTAAGCAATATATAGACTTCTTTCACAAGTAGAGTGAATACGGAACTTAATATATCGTTTGTAATGTTCCTGCATGTAACTTGAAGCCAGAATTTATAACTTCCAAAAATAAATAAATATATAATGCAAGATAGTCATATTTAATATCAGCTTTGCTTTCAATTAAATGAATTACTTTTATACGCAACTGAGATAAATCGTTTGGGAGCAGATGTAACCGAATAATTTATAACTGACAGATGGCACTTTTTGAAATAAGAGGGAGAGAGGGTGTGCTAAGCGGAAAATCTGCTAAACGTATTAAACACCAAAATATCAGACGATTCCCCCATAGGTCAGATGTCACAGTTCTATAGCCTAAGCTTGTTGGTCTGCCTAAGGCAATTTCCAGTGTTTTGAACAACCTTGGGGAAAAACTCGAAGACAAATTTAAAAAAATACATATATACTGCTCCTTGTTTATATAACTCAGAGAAAATAAAAGAACTAAGTGATTTTCTTTAAGATACGCAGGAAGATTTTTTTTTACTTTTTAAAGATGTATCAATGCAGATATCATTTCACTTAAATGTGACTTAATGGTAAAAAAATTAATTAATTTCTATCATAGTTGCATCCTCGTGAGAAAAACATGCATTGAAAAAATTGCCTACGCATTTAAAAATGAAGTGGTGGAAGTGAAGTGAAGTTATGAAGTGATCTATTTTACACTTCAATTTACTGTACTATTCTTGGCCACATTTACATACAAAAGTTACAAATTTATCAAAATTATAAATTTATGTAAACCCTATGTGATTTTGAAATTTTGCTGGAATTAGTAAAGTTCTCAAATTCAAAATAGTAATAATAAATAAAATAAAATGAAAATATTACCTGATAAAAATTTACGAAATAAGTTAATAATTAACTAAATTAAGTAAATCATCGAATATTTAAAAGTGCGTAATTATTTTTAAGTAGTACAAAAAAATTCAAGTTGAAAATATTCTTATTTATTTATTTATTTATCTATCTATTATTATTATTATTTTTTTTTTTTTACATTTTTCTAACATAACATAAAGGGAAAATAAAAGCAACTGCATCTAACTTCCTTACAAGCCGTTTTCAGTATTCTATTGTGTACTGCTGACAATTTAACTAATGCGTTCTCAATTTATTCGGCAGAAGAATCTAAAATATTCGTAGATTTTTCAAAATTTTTACAAGAGAGAAATTCCAATACAAGAATCTTGTCACGTAGATGATTGCATAAGAAAGCGACAATATTTGGATTTCTTGCCTTTTGCATAAGAAACGAAATCAATTTTCATAGAATTTGATTTAATATGAAGTTAAAGCAAGACAGTTCCATCAGAAAAACAAGAATTTCAAAATATTTCTACTCCATTTTCAATATAAATAAAGCAAAAATTAGATTTATTTCTCTTCTTTTCGAATTTATAAGTTAAAAGCTTTGAGATAGATAAATTTTTTTTTATTATTTATATCTACTATTATTAGCAGTAATATTAAAAACAGAAATATCATAACTGAAATAGTTTTAGGAATAGAGAAACGAAACGAGTTTTAGAAATAGAGAAAACTAAATAATTACAGTTTTAGATAAATATTCTATATTAATACATTTCATGGCAATAATTTTATTACATGGAACAAATAAAAATCAATAAAAGGTTAATTATGAAGAAAAAATGGTTTACATTATATCTTAACTTGAAAAACATATATAAAATTCATAAGAATTTTTACATATAACACAAAATGAAAATCTTAAAAAGTTACTATTAAAGCATACTATTAGAAATTATTCATAAATTTTTAAATAATAAAAACATAAATTAAGTAAACAAAATCGCACAAGCATAAAATTTTTTATATATATATATATATATATATATATATATATATATATATATATATATATATATAAAAGAATTTACGAGTAGTAAATTTTAGAAATTTTAAATAATAAGCTAGTTTTTTTTCAGATAAAACTCTGAAATAAAAAAAAGGTACAAAATTAGAATCAATAAATAAATTCATGTATATTTATGATAACAATTAATTTAATAAAATATCGCCAAAAATAAACAATAAATATAAGAAAAAAAGACGAGCTTTTTAATTTTTATTGGTAACTCTTTAGTATTGTAATTATTAAATAATTTAAAAAAACATATGTAACAAAGAAATCACTGTATCAGAAGAAATCTCACAGAAAAAAATTGTTAATATGCAAGATTACGAATTACATGAATAAGAGAAACTGTTAAAATATGGCCTACAATAATTTTGCTTTTTATTTAATAATTATTTGTGTAATATTAACAAAATTAAACAGATAATTATGATTAAAATTCAGGATGTAATCGAACAGGAAGTTAAAAAAAAAATCGTAATGACATCCTGATCGTTTGCGATATCACATTTTTTCTATCAATAAAAGTTGGAAAACAATGAAATATTATAGTTTAAACTGTATAAAATGAAAATTACGTGATCATATTATGGTGTTTTTAAAAGATATTTTCAATATAATGCAGGGTTTTTCTCACTTTAGAAACCGGACATGCTGATATTTAGCATGCAATTCAAACTATGTTGCTCCATATTTTGTATAGAAGTTGAATTCTACGAAAAGTCAAGGTCAGCGTGTTAAATTTCGTCATCTTTAACTAAGTGATTCATGTTTAACCTGTAGATCTTATATTAAATAAAAATTACTACTTTAATAAAACAATTTGGGCAAACATTTTGAAGTACAGCGACATTTAATAATATAGTTGGTCTAGATTCCATTCCGACACAACTTATTTTAACTCTGCATGAAATTCAAGAAAGAGTAGCAAAATAGAGCAATTTGGAGAAGTTGAATAAAATATTGTGCAAGATGAATTTCAGTTCAGAAACATAACCTTGAAAAACCAAACTTGGTCTAACATTTCCTTGCATTTGAAATGTTTACATTTCAACAAAAAACGAATTAAAAAATATTTAAGAAAAAAATGTATCATTTTTAAGTAAACTATTTTATTCAGTAACAGCACAACAAGCAGACATCTATATTTCCCATACATGAAAATGGCTGATGTAATTTAAGCTTTCGTATCGAAGGAGCCAAGATAGAATTCTTATACTAAAACCAGTCCACTAAGAAACCATAAAAAGAACAATAATAATAGAATATTTAAAGTTGAGCGATAGGAAAATCAAATTGCGTGATAAAAACGCATGACTGTCTTTGAAATGTTACAAAATTCAAAATTGAGGAAAAAAGGAACAAAATGTTGAACGATGGAAGCGAGTCGAACGACCAACGTGGGAGAGAGAATTGATCTACCGCTTCCATAAGCATTGATGTAGAATAAGTCGGAAATTTTACGGATCGACGGATCAAGCAAGGCAACAAATAGTCGCTAAAATACCAAAATTGTAACAAGGGTTGCTTCAGTTCACATGCAGATGCACGAATGGGACATATTTTTTGAATATCTAGAATTTTTTCAGCGTTGCTATACTAAATGCTAACTTTATTCTTTAAACAGATTGTTTATAAGAAGACTGGTAACAGAAAATTTTCAAAATATATTTACTGTTTTAAAAATTGTAACGCATTCATTTGTTGAAATAAAATAATTGACTCAATTTAGTATTCAGTTAAAACAATAATATGACTTGATATTTAACATTTGTGCACATAATTTATTCCACATTGCGTATTAAAAACCTAGATAAAACAAGGCAAAATAGTCTTTTATTAATGAATATATATTTATTGTATTGATGCTTAAGTAATTTAAAGTATTTATAAGTTATTGAACGAAATAAAGACTTCTGAAAATTTCTGCTTTTTGATACATTTGTTTTAAAAATACTTAAAAATGTCCTAATATTATTTTAATTGATATTTTAACTGAAATTCGTAAATATACCAAGAAAACAGTGGTATTCCATAACTAAAGTTTCTACTATGTTTTTTGTTTTGTTTATCGTGCTGAAAACAGTTAAAAGTTAATTGATGTTATATCCTAACATCTTTGAATACCACTTCCTCCCCTTTTGAAATAAATAACATTCCATAAGAAAGCAGAACATTTCACTGAAGTACGTTAACCTTTTCTTATTTTTGCAAAATCAATATTTCAGCTTTTGAATTTTGTTTGCCGTTTCAAAAGAACCATTGTTAAAACCAGTCTGATTTCTAAAAAAAAAAAAATTCCGAACTACACAATAAAGGTCTTATTTGTTTATTATTCATTACAATATATATTCTAATTAATTTCTGACATTTGCCAAGATGATCGGCATACAAACGATTTATCCACTTGATATTCAATCTTTTTTAGATAAAATTCAAGCAACATAAATTTTGTTACATACAAATCAAGTTAGAAATAAATCTGTAGTTAACGTCTTTCTAGCACTAGCTTAAAAAAAATTCACATACAAAACAAACCCTATTTTGTAAATTTTTTTTTTTTTTAATCTCCTACTAATTTCCTTTTTCTACTATCTACTAGTTATGCTTCTACAATCTACTAGTAGAAGCATACATTTAAATAAGATAACAATAACAGTTGTAAATTAAATTTTTTTTAATACAATTAAGAAGTAATTTACAAAGCCCTTATCTTAGCCGAAATCTTTAACTTAACGTATTAAAATGTAATGGTTAAGATGGTTATGCAATCGTTTTTGTGGAAAGTATATTAAGTTGTAATACATGCATGTAAAACTAGAAAAAATTACGTAATTCGTTCAATATATCAACTGATATTATTTATACTAGATTTGAATTTCAATGCAGAATTTCCTATTATACTAGGTTAAGTAAAGTAGTCTTATTATAGATAAAATACTAATCAAGTTCCAAAATAAATTTTTTATGGTTTAAAAATAAGAATTAAAATTTTAATCACGATCACGATCACAAATTTAAAAACAAAAGATGTACCTAAAAACTGAATTTAGTGCACATTACTTTTAATCCGCTTAGCATAGTTTTAAATACAATAATATCAAGACAACAATGATTCGAAAGAAACAAATAATACTTCAGATTTGAAATCATATAAATAAATGAAATGTACAATGAAAAAAATACGATTAAACTCCTAACGAGTTGAAAAACCTTTAAATTGCTCGTTAAAAAAAAAAAATCAAGTAATAATTTATTATTTAAACATACAAAGTTTTATCTCTCAGTGAACACTTTTAATTTAATACGTAATCTCTTGCAAGTTGTTTTAGGGAAGAGAACCCTTTAAAAAAAAAAAAAAAAGACAACAGCAAATTTAAATTCTGACTTCTGTACATGCTAGTTATATATGAGTTCAAAAAGAAAAAAAACAATATGCTTCAGTTAGACTACTTGTCACATACTGATAACCAAGAAATGCACGAAAACGTGCGGCAAATATTAGGTGGCTTTCCAACATGAAGTAGAATACTTCAAATCAGCTTTTGCGTCTCTCAACACTGAAATTCGATTGGAGTTCGAAAACGAACAGAACTGCTCACCCGATGATTGACATAAAATTGGCTGCATAATTCCCATTTGATTAATAATTAAATGTAAGATTACAATACTTTATTGATAGTAATAAATATAATTAATAACTTAAGAAGAAACGAAGACCCATTAGACGGCGGATATAATGGGGAAATTCATCAGAAAATTTACTACTGGCGTTTAAGAATAACAAAAGAATAATTTGAAATTCCGAAAAGAATATTTCTATTCAATTAAAATTGGGTCATAATAAAGAAGTAAATTAACCTTCACTATTTAAGCATCCTCAAAAGAATTTTAATAATTATAGTTTCATATTACTAACAACAGTTTTAAAATAATTCACTGTTCATAAAAGAGACAAGGTCCAACAAACAAAAATATAAATCTGAAAAACATAAAACCAAAATCAGGGGGAACTGACATTCTACGCTGTTTGAAAATATTGACAAATGAGTTGTTATAACCGTTAAATTCAATAGCATTACAAATAAAAGAAGAAAAGTTCAGTTCTCCTTCGTCCGAATGATTAACTTTAATTATCTTTCTCTGGAAACGGGAGGGGGGAAAACACAGAAAATTTTATTGAAGTTCAGGCACAAAAGAAACAAAAAATCCAGCACCTGAACTGGGAGGTCAGGCAGGTGCAAAAATCTAACCGAAGGCTAAACATTTAGAAACGCTGCAACAAAAGGAAATTGTTCTTTTCATACACAAGGACTTACTTTCTACTCTCGATTGCAAAACATCTAATTGCAAACAAGTGGTCTCTCTTCGATTTATTTCTAAGTGAATGTTACGAATAACCAAGTATTAAAAAATCGAAAATGCATTTAAATAATCTACAAAATAAAGTCTATTTTTTTAAATCAAGGTTAGGGTTTTTTCTACTTGAAAAATTATGAGCCTTAGCTGTCAAATTATAGTTTTCACAAAACCATGGGGCAAAAAAGGAATAAAATAACTCTTGAAGCCAACTAAAGTTTTTTAAAAATCATGTAATTTAACTTTTATGCAAAATCTAAAATTTATTTATTTAGAAATATATGTTGGTTTAAATATAGCAGTTGTTGTTGATTGATGTAAACCATTTGACTTCAGGCCTTAGATCTATTTAATAATTTATTCAGATTTCTTTTTGTCATTAGTGATATACGTATAGAATTTTATAAGCTGGATTACTTTCTTCACCAAATACAGTAAAAAAAAGAAATGCTAACTTTTTAAGCAATAAATAATAATTATTATAAACCTGCAATTATTTTATTAAAAAAATCCATTAAAGTTAATAAGATTTACAAAAAAAACATTTCAATAAAGCAATTGATTTTTCTTTAAGTTTGATTATTTGTTTTGAAAAATTTTATTTTAAAATATTGAAACATTCTATGAGCCAAGAAATTGCAAACAGTATTTAAGCAACTATTTTATCATATTATATATATATATATCTGTTTTCGACTTGCAAACAATTTAAAATGTAAAAATAAAATAAAAAGAAGACATTACAAAAATATAAATAATGTTATTGACAAAATAATTAAACGAAAACTCCGTTGACTAAACACAGCATGGTTGTAAAAATACGGGAGATTGCAAAGTATTAAGAAAATACTTGTTAACTCGCAGCAAAACTGATAAAGACACTTCCGATAAGCAGTTCAAATTTGAGAAGAATTTTTTAAAGAAGAGAATAGTAGTTTTTTAGAATAGTTATTGAACGGGTATACAACACATAAACGTATTTATTTTTTAAGAAAAATGCAGGAAAATTACAAAACTAAGGGACAGTAATTTATAATTTAAAAGAAAACGTTTTTTTTTAAACATGATTATACAAATCTCAAGCAGATAATTATAGTATTTAAAACGGAAAATGCAATCATCCTCTTAAACAAAAAATTATAACAATAAAAAAATTTGGGAGAATTTTGACAAATTTCAAACTCAGAATTAGAAAAGCATAAAGGAACTAAAATAGTTTCTGCCAATAATGTTTCTGTCAATAATGCAAAAGCCAATAATATTTACTTAATATTCGGCTTTTAGCAGAAGTGATGATGCTATAAATTTCTTTAGTGCCCAATACAAAAATGAATAAAAAATTTTGTAGAAATTTGCTAACAAATTACTTAATTTCAGAGCTGCATTTAACAAAAGGGCAAAGGATATTAAATAATATTTATATTAATTTTTATGACACTAATTTTATAACTATACTTTTTAAAAAAAAATTTAAGTTTTTAAAAAAGTTAAGTTTAAGTTAATACATTTTTGAAAATCCAAAGTAGTTAAATATAACAAATGTTAACTGAAAAAGAAGTATCTTATAATTATTTCAATAAATTGTGAAAAGTTGTGAGCAATATTGATAAAATGGAATTTTCAATCATCTAAATCATCAGTAAATGTTTACAAAATAATAAGGAGAGAGAGAGAAATTTAATTAAGAATTTTTTTTCTGCGATCCTTTAATAAAAAATCCATTGTTTTACTTTATTATTTTATTTTAATATTTCAAAATAAGTTATGAACTACCATACTATCCTCACCATTTAAAACAAAAACATACTGATGCAACTTCTTTTTCAAAGAAAATGCCAAATGCCTGTTTACAGTATTTGGTATAAAAAATGGAGAATGAAATTAAGAGAAAAAGTGAAGTTTTAATAATTTTCACTTTTAAATATATATACTAAAACTTCTCAAACAAACAACAAAACAACTGATTGAGATCTTTTATTTATAATTCCATCTTGTCAAGGAAATCAAACTCACTAAAAAGATTCCTCGCAATAAGAAGAAATTAAAAATTAACTGAAGAATAAATTCTAGCTCAACACTCTTTTGTTAAAAAATATAAATCCCTCGATCAATTGAACCGCAAAGAGGGGAGTAAGAGATCATTTTAAAAGGATGAAAATATAACCCAAATGATGGCGAACCCAGTTGGCGACAAATTTAGAACGAAAGAAAAATACTTACACAAATCTTCTCCTTTTTGCTGTGGGGGAGGCAGATCCAGGTAATTGTGCAGGAGTGGGTGCTACCCCCGTCATACCCCCCACATTAGGCATGGTCCCTACTGTAGGAGCGATATACGATGTAGGGGGCGTATAATGCGGGGGACCCGCGTAAGCAAACATGATTGTTTTCAGAAGCACAAGGTTCTAATGCACAGCACTAACATAGTCCTAACACACGTGAGACTCTACTCCGAGTACACTTTGCAAAAATCCAAACAGTGCTCATCAAAATAAAAGCGGAACGTAGCAACACAACCGTGCTCAGTTAGCGCCAACCCACCGAATGACTGCGAATGAAGAAAGCAGACGACTACCACCGCAAAACGGCGCCGATTTTGGAGGGACCATTCACATATTGTATAATATTTAAAAGAGCGATCGCAATCCTATTATGAATTCAAAGTAAACAATCCAATGAAACACCTCGTTTTTTAAGCCTAACAACTGCTAACCAATGTAGTTCCAGAATTTTAATAAAATATCAAACACTTGTAAGCATTGAGTGTATTTTGATAATAGTTATTAATATCAACAAAGTGCATTAATATTTGTATTTATATTCACCACAAATGTTCTTTTTTTATTTTTTTAATAAATTACCAGAAAAGTTGGGAAAAACTTTATGATGAACTTGTAATAAAGCGTTGTTAATAAATGCCGAATATTTGGTTAAGAAGATTGTAACTCAAATTGCTGGAAGTTTTGAAGGATTCAACGTTACAAAGGGCACCTCGGAGGCTTGTTACAAGACATACATATAAAACAAAAGAAGGATTGCATTTCTGTGCAAGAAACAACTGAGCAACTAACTCGATAACTACTGCTGTCAAGTCTACCATTCGGAATGTCAACGATGGGATTCGCAACTTTGTGTATCTTCCTAACTTAACTCTAGCTGTCAATGACATCTTATAATTGCCAATCAAGCCAAATATGAATTAAAATTCTTAGTTATTATTTTTCCTTTCTTACATGCATAGATATATTCATCCCAATTATGCATCGCTCTAAAAGTCGATTTTAAAAAAAAAAAAATTTTAAGAAATAATTATTTATAATTAATTTATATTTTAATGAATAATTTTTTAAAATTAATTTATGGCCAAAAAAATTATTTAAAACACAAATTTTTTAATTTTTGATTAACTTAATGTAAAAAAAAAATCATTTCTATCGATAATAAAAATACCAGTTATTATCTATGCAATATAAACTTTATTAAAAATATTTAGTATTTTTATTAAAAATATTTTATATGTACTAATAAAATATTTTAAAAATAAACATTTTACTTCAGTCAAATGAAATGACTTAATTCCTTCATGCTGCGTATAGCAGAAATTAGGGGAACTTTTTTTTTTTTTTTTTCTGTTTTATTTTGCTTCAATATAAAATAATAAAGTTTTTGTTCTTATTAAAAATTATTGTAAAAATAGATAAACTGATGTATCCAATAAGCCAGTTAAGAATAGTTAAAACTTAAATGTTATATATTGTAAAACAATATTTTATATTGTTTCCTTTCTATCTGCCGCACATCATACTAAATTCTGAGCGTTTCATATAAAACCTTACTGGATAGTTATATCTTTAATTTAATATAGAAAACGGACCTTTAATCCTGTAATGTTAACAACATTTTTTTTTGCGAATATATCCTACCCATATAACAAATGTGCTTTTTAATTTTGTTTTCTAATTCTTGTAATGTATATATTGACACATTTTTAAAGACTTTTATCTAGCTACTGTTGGTGCCAGATTAAAAATACTAAATCATGATAACCAAATGATTATGGTTTCACCAAATGGTATGGAACGAATCCAGAATTTGCGGAGATGAACCTTGCAAAAGTAACATCACAATGTACCCATGACAATATGCACAATCAACAACAAGATAGCAACAGAATATATCCATGTTAATGTGGTGTGAAAATTGAAAAAGAACAATAAAAATATCATCATTGTAATTTAAGTTAAATTAAGCAAGATTCGAAATTTAAATGGTATATTGACATTTATTTATTTCACTCATAATTGACAAGTGTTTTTCACCTATAAATTCATCACCAGTTTTTTTCAAGTAACAGAAATGCAGGCCAGTTTTATTAAGAGATCTTTCGGATGGTAGTCCTAACTTTCTATACTTACTCATAACATTAGTCAAGAACCTGAAGTTCTAGAAAGTGAAGAAGTATTAGATTTAAGTGAGACGCCAATTAATAATACAACTCCGATAATTATCTGTGTTATAATCAACATTTCACTTTTTCTACTGGATATGAGTCGTAATTCTATACTTAAATTGGGAAATATCTCTTCTTAATAAAAATAGGTTACTAGAAAAACATTTTAATCACCGTATGAATCACTACTTATCAATAAGTTAACGAAGAAGTAATGGCACGTACAAAACTAGGAACCAAATAGATTAAAAGAAAGATAATAACAATTCAGGGCATATGATTTGATGAAAAGCAAGATTGTTTAATAAGTAGCAGAATCCACAAATAAAAATCAAATATTTTTAATTGAATGAAAAACTATATTCTTTGTAATACTAACAAATGAATATACAAAAAAATATCCACATGAAGCCGTTGAGTTAATGTCACAATTTTTTAAGATTATTTTTAAGATAGTGACATACACAATCTAACAATACATTTTTTGCAAATTAATGTTTTTACATAGTGATTATTAGTTAGTTTTTACATATTATAAGTGCTAACATGCCACATGTTCTTTGTTTTCATTGTTGAAATTGTAGTAAATTGTTGTTTCATTGTTGATTTGTAATTGTTGTTGTTAAATTGTTGTTTCATTGTTGATTTGTAGTAAATTGTTGTTTCATTTTTTTTTTTTTTTTTCATTGTTGATTTGAATAATTTCAATTTTTTTTTTTTTTTTTTTTTTCTACTTTAGAATAGTAAAAAAAACATCATATACGTTTCAATGTCCCCTGAAGATATTAATAACAGTTTATTTTCAACATTTCAAATAAAAAAAAAAAATCAAAAACGTTTCTTTTCATTACTGAAGAAAAACAAACTCATCGTAACGTTTCAGCAAGTAAAGTATAATCAAACGCAATAGGATAAAGTTCGCTTAGAAATAAGTGAAAAACCAAAAATATTCTCCGAAATTCATATCACAGAGGAACACAGGTCAATATCTTATTTATCTATTACTCATTAAAAACAGGAGGGAGCAACTTCTTATCATTCATTTGCGAAGATAGAACCTTTATTGTGATGAAAACAGGACTACTTCGGATAGGTAGATTCCTTAGAATAAGCGAAAACTTGTCCGATATTAGAAGTTCAAAACACTTTGCATAATATATCATACATGATATGGGCAAAAGCAAACAAATTTGAGTACTTGTGATATGCAATTGACATCATGATTTTCATCATAGCGGTTGAATTTAAAATTTAATTTATTTATAAATTCAAATTTCTTATCTGACATGTGGGTATCAAAAATTGAAATTTATTGGAAATTGTTGATTTGTAGTAAACAGTTCTATTCTTTTTTATTTTTTAAGCAGTTTTATGATTATATTTTCAATTATTTTTATTAATATTTAATATTATAAGGTGTGTACTTTTTCATACATTTAATAATACATTACGGTGAGATAAAATACAAAATAAAAATAAAAATAGTTAATTGGTTAATATTAGATAATGGTTAATGGCAGATAAAATAAAATTGGTTAATAGTAGATAAAATAAAAAAAGTTAACTATTTTAAAGTTTCAAATTCAGTTAAATTTTAGAGGGAGAAAAATTAAAAAATAAATTAAGATGAATTCAATTTATAAATTGATTGCTTTATTAGAAGTGAGTGATATGCTTTATTAAAACTTAAATTAATTAAATTAAATTGATAATAACGTGTTTCATCAGTGAACAATATAATTGTTTTTGCAATGAAAAAATAAAATACTAATAAAATATTTATTTCATTTGAAAAATCATAACAATTTGAATTTTATTGATAACATATGAATGAAGCTAAGATGCCCGCGATAAGATAAATTCAGCATCATTTCCAAATCTTATCATAAAAATACAAATCCATCAATTTTAAATAAATGAAAAGATTCAAAAGATTGTGTTTGTATCAAACATTTATTTATTCACTTCATAACTATTCATTGTTTCGCTTAAATTTTTTTTTTATTCGTAAAAGTTATTCAATTGGCAGTTGTAACAATTCTATTTTAGTTTATAACTTTAGTGTATCAGAAAATAATTTAAATATTTTTTTTTTCGTAAGGAAATCTATTCATTTTGATCAGATACTAAACGAGAAAAACAACCGATATCCGGGCTACGATAAGCATCATCAACAATCCTGAACGAATCGAGAAATTAACCCAAAGAAACGCTACAGTAAAATCAGCCTATGATTAGGGGCCCTTATCCAAATTACGGCTTACCAGATCACGAAGAATATCATTAAACCGTGATTTGTACTTAACCCCTTTCCACGTGATGGTCCCTTACCTGGCGGTTGCTAAAGCTCCACCTTTCGAGGCAGAGATCTAGCCAATAAGGCGGGTCGAATGGGCGGCGAGGCGGGAAAACACGATGCAAGGTAGGGAGGGAACCTGTTTCAACAGCGAAGAGTGGAAGGCCAAGGACGCTTCTTTTGCCGCGAACTGACCACTTGCATTAGAAAGTTCCACTCGACCATAAAAATGAATGATTTTTCTCTTCGAAATACATCCTTCCGATCATGAACCACGTGCATGTCATGACATGATTAACGCCGTGTAAATAAACCTTGTTACACTGTCAACTGTAAATAGAGAGAAAGTAATAATTTAAAGGATAATAATAAGTGACCATTGGATTACTTTGCGGGGAGGGAAAGAAATCGCAGCCCATGTAATGTTTTTTCATGTCATTTGGCATTTTAATACTCATGTTCATAAAATTATTTTTTTTATGATTGCTAATGAAAGAAATTATTCAGTAAACGTGAGAATAGCATGTGAATAACAGTTGCTTATTAATTACCAACAACAAAAACATAACCTTTTAATATGCTTAATTAAAAATTTGCATTCAAACGAATCATGTCACTTTGCTTCTAATTTAATAAAATAAAATTTCTTAATTAACTTTCTTGACAGATAAAAAAGACAATATCATAATTTGAAATGTTGTTTTCTTAATTAAATAACATAATTTGAAATGTAATAAATAAAGTGAAAATGTACGTTATACATACCCTTAAAAAACTAATAATAATTATAAATATACAAAAATTAGAAAAAAACTTAATTATGGCTAATGATAC
The DNA here is from genome assembly GCA_021605095.1 of Caerostris extrusa. Taxonomy (NCBI): domain Eukaryota; kingdom Metazoa; phylum Arthropoda; class Arachnida; order Araneae; family Araneidae; genus Caerostris; species Caerostris extrusa. The sequence continues at coordinate 57,614 of BPLR01008780.1, read as the reverse complement.
CTATGTAAGAATTTCTACAAATATGAATCATGAATTACAATCTTTAGTTATAAAGTTATTTATTTTATATTTTTGTGCTAATAACCAACATAATTCCACACATATTAATCAAACTGTTAATGAAAATAAAGAACTTTTAATTTAGAATTTCGAGTATTTAGTTGTAGTCCTAAATACCAGCCCGAATACAGTTGAAATAAATGGAGATTATTAACTTGCCTAGAGCAATAAATTTCAATACACTAACCTAGTGGAAACTATTCAAATTCCACTTTTTTTTTTAGAATTGAGGAATTATAATACAAGACGTCCAAGAATTACTCAACAGATTACAAAATTAGATTTAAAAAACATAAGAGATAGAAATAAAATGCATTTAACTGGCTTACAAGGCAAAAACAAAAGCTTAGCAAATTCGATGCAAGATCCCTTTACGTCCAAAAGCAATGCTCAATTTCATGCCGTATAAAGTATTGGCAAGCATCTGAGGAATTATGAAATAAAAGCAGTCGTATTACGCTGCATCAGTTCTTGCAAATTAGTTCAGTATCTGATACACAATCTTTAACATAACACCACATAAAAAATTAAATGAGTTAAATCAGAAGGGCATCCATGTAAAAACTAAATTTCTCAGAAGATGCTTTCCAATACATGGCATCAAATCCAGTATCACTTGGATGTACTATGAGACACCAAAGAATCTCATATCGAAATTTATTAACATTTGCAATTACATTGTAAGTCAGCAAAGGCAATTTATTTCTCTCTCTCTCTCCTCAAGAAATATATTGGGTGAGCTTAAAATCTTGCCTGATATTAAAAAATTTATTGTGCTAAAACTATTATAATTAGACATGTTTGTTTGAATGCATTGTAAGTAGTGTTATAAAGTTTTTAATATGACCACATATTCAGTAGATTTCAATGTGTGCCTCCTAGGTAGCTCGGAGAATGTCATAATGGTTCTCGCCAAGTGTTCTTTAACATATCGTTTATAATAGTACCCATAGCATGAGTTATCTTAGCATTCAATTCTTCAACGTCAGCAACTTGTGTGGTAAAGATTCTGAACTTGATACAGCCCCAAAAGAAAAAATTAAGAGGAGTAATATCAAGCCATGGTGTTGGTCTATACCTTTCAATCCACCAGCCCGAAAATTTGTTGTCTAGGAAGTCACGAACCCCAGTGAGGAGGTCCTCTATCTTGACTTGCTGATAAATAATCAATGGTTGAAATTCTTATAACTGAGGTACCAATGAACTTCCAACAATAAGTCTAAGTAAATGTCATCGGTGATTCTTTGGATGAAATTAGCGGTGATTTTGATGTAACAAGGGCTTATGCTCAATGCATGAGTCCACACCAAACATTAACTTTAGGATTGTCCCCTCACTATCTGTGCAAAAACATGTGGATTCTTTGATCCTCAGATATGTTAGGTTTTTTTCAGATAAATTATGTTTACTTATATTTTCGCCGACATGAAAAGGTAGGTTCATAAGAAAAACAAATGCGATTTAAGTAATCGTTTTTGACATCAATTTTTTTAGATCAATTGCTCCCGTCCTCAAAAAAAAAACCTTGTTAAAAGTGAACTATCCAATGATACCAAAGTTACATTACATCCAATGATTATTTTCTAATAAATTTTTATAATCAAGGCAAGACTGTGCTCATCCTGTATAATAGATGAACAAGAAAAGCACAGTGAGGTTAAACTTTTTCAAGTACTGCATACCTAAATCCAGAATATTAAAGTAAAAAAAAAAAAAAATTTTTTTTTTTTTTTTTTTTTTTGTTTACTATGAAATTATAATTACTTAGCATCATAACACTATAATTTTGCAAAGTCAATATTGAGCTTATATATGCAATTAATTCATTTAATAAGTAATCCATCTTAATATCACTGTATTAATTTATAATAAAAGCAAAATAAATATGCAGACGGTTCAAAACAAATGCAGTTCTTCCTCTAAAATCAAACACTTTTTTGTGGACAATTGTGAAAAGAAATAGAGCTGAAATAATAACAAACATACGTACATAACAAAGTGACCAAAGATAAAAACAAATCATTGTAGAGAAACAATAGATTCTCTATGAGAAAATTGAACATTGATTATCAAAAAGAAATCATGTCTATCTTTCATTATACAGGGGAGAAAAATAAAACGAAATAAGGGATGAAACGAAAAGCAGAAGGTAACCTAAAAAAAATCGATGGATTAACAAACTGAAAAAAAAAAAAAAAAAAAATGTCGATCTGAGATTATAATCGGGACATGCATAAGAAAAAAATTTTTAACCTATAAATAAACTAACAATCTCTCTCTCTCTCTCTTCTTTTTAAAAATTATCTTCAAAATTTGAACTTTCAAATGTTCTTATCATTAAAGGCATGAAAATAGTGAAATTTTCAAAAAGCAGAAAAAGTTAATATTCATAATAATTTCAAGTTTTAAATTTTTGATTTGTATTCAAAAATATATAACAAATGAATCATATCCAAAATTATATATTTTTTTAATTATGAGTTCTTACTGTGAGAGAAATTAAAGCTATAATAATGTAAAAATTTTAGATATATTTTTGGTGAGTGCAGTTTATTTTTTTTCAAAAATATTAGAGTAAAATTTTGAATTTTTTTAATCAATTGGATCTTGTGCACAATTTTGAAACATCTAATAAACCGAAATAAGTTTTTGTTTTGATTGAATTCCATATTGTACTCAAAAGTTGTCATAAAGAAGCACAAAAACATTGTCATAAATGAGCATAAAAACACAACATGGATTCTATTACATGAGAAATAAATTGATTAAAAATTTATAGTTAAAAATTTTAGTTCCAGGCAAAATGTTTCTAATTATCATAAGTTAAAAATTTCAAACAAATTAATGAGATAATTAAAACAAGAAAAGATAAATTTAGGTGAAATCTTTAGGTATAGACAGAATTTCTTCTGACTGATAATATCTCTACTTAATAAAAAGTTTCTGTTTATTAAAACAGAACTAGACCATATCAATTTATTATTTCTACATTTCATAGTTTTGGGCAAATAGTAAATGGAAGAGATTTTTTAAATAAGGAATGGGGGTCCAAAAATAACAGCAAACCAGAAACTACAAATGGTACATACTCAACAAAATTTACCCAATTCGTGGCCCAATGATAACGTCTGCAACCAGTTTGCAATAGGATTCACATTCAAATCTGTTGTCAGTGTTCGTTTCAGTACCTGTTTTCTGAAACGAAGAGACTCTATGGCGATTATGACAGCGTGTGTAATCGTTTCGCATCGCAGCTGCCCTGTGGGAGTTTTTTCGCAATTTTCTTCCATAAGTCATGCAAATGATGAATAGTTAAGCTTAGAAATCTTTCTGGAAGGGAATTTCCTCCGTCATCCCTGGTCAGTTAACATTCATGGAACCCAAGTCCCACCAATGTACCAAAATATTTATTTCAATAAATTACAGTTCATTTATGTAATTATTATATAATTCATTTGTGTAATTAAAATAAGTAACCTAACACCCAGTTTAAAATTACATGAAAGACCCAAAAGTCATTTGAAACCACGTTTTTTTTTATTAAATTTTCTTCAAGGTGTCTAAAACTAAAGTGAAAGATATTTCATAACACAAGTAAATTTGCAAAATTTTAGTTAGATAAATAATAAATTTTATAACAACATCAAAAACTTGATTTAAACTCTATAAAACACGCAATAAATTTAAAAAAAGAAAGAAAACACTTACCTGGAAATTTCTCGATCTTTCTCGTCATTTACAAAAGTAGGACCTAAATATCTAACCGTTATTTTGCAAATAAAATCTTAATTTTAAACACTTAATAACGATTTACCATGTATCTTGAAGAAAAAATGTTATCAAGAAGACAATGACATATTTTATCAATCATTAACCCCAAATGGAAAATTTATTTATCTAAATAAACATTTCAAATACATCAAAATAAAAATAAATAAAAAGCATTTGTTTCATGACCTTCAAAAGTAATTGTTCTCGTTAGGGCAAATAAAATTACAATCTACATCATCCCTTGTCAAAGGCGAAATAATCACTCATTTAGAAAAACGCCATGTTATTTTCTTCAGTTACTGAACCTTATTATTAACCATACAAAATTTTATTTTTGTAAGTTCGAGAGACTGTGTATAGCCGTTAAATGTCTATACAAAAGATATGAAAGGCGCTTGTAATGAGAATCCGGTTTTTCAACTGAAGATACTTAATGATAACGGGCATACAGTATAAATATCGTGAATTTTAACTGATCCTCTCAAGACACTTAGACACGAATATAACAAATTTGTTAACCAAGTTAATCTATTACATTGTTTTCGCCTTGTTGATGAAAAAAAACGTCACTTTAAATTTACCTTTCATTACATTGTGCATACAGGGAGCCAAAGAAAGATGGCGCCTTAATAGGGGGCTTTTTTAGAAACGAAATATATAACGAAGCGCGTTATATCGAGGGGCTACTGTTATTAACGTTTTCAATCCATGTATTGAAGAAGAAAAATTTATAGAAAAGGCCTAAAAATGATCATAGCTGTTAATAAAAATTTAAGCTACAGTTTTTTTTTTTTAAAGATTAAAATATGATATTTGAACATGCTAAAATAATATGTTACATACAGCAATGGGATCAACCAAGAATATAATAAATTCACTGGAATTAAAACGGTTTGTTGTGAAAACTAACTATTAGAAGTTAAACAGTAAAAAAAAAAGAAAAAAATCTAAATATACTTTCTTTTTCTCCTTTCTTAATAAATCCTACTCAAGTTTTTAAATATCCACTTTTTGAAAAACATGTTTTTTCTTTCAATATAAGAAAATATTGCGAATAGAAAGAAGATTTGTTTACATTAATGCAGTATTCACGTATGTAAATCATGGCCAAAAGCCACATTTGGGAGGAACTATGAAAACCACACTTCATATTTCTTTAACTGAACTGTTAAAAACTGAATTCCACAGACTATCATTAGCTTTATTTTTGAATTCTTACTAAAATCTATAAAGTACTGAAAATTAAAAGCTCATTGAAAAGTTGATTTTAACTCAAAACAATTTTGTCTAATAACTTGAAATATGAAGAACTTTTTTTTTATTGTTATATTCCATTTAATTTATAACTCCGATTACATCTCAAGCAATATGAATTGATATTTTAGACACTTTTCAACACATAGTAATTTATTTAAATTTACATTCTTATGTTAATAAACTATGAATTATTATTTGGATATGCGACCGTTAGTCACAAGAAAGGAATTATAGAATCTACTCACTACAAAACAGGATTTTATTTTTGTATAATGCGGTTCCATAACATATATAATAAATTAAACGAAACAGAGAAATTTGTTTTGTATATAAATATTCAGTAATGAAAAAGCAAAAAGATGTTCAATTAAAATTTGAATAACAACATGTTTTTCAAAAAAATACTTACAACATTATTTCTCAAATTTTATAAATGCCTGAAAAACACCCTTTCCATAAGAAGGAAAGAAAGCGGATTTCAAGAAATGCCCATACGAATCCATAGAGGATCTTAAGAAAGTGTTATTTGTATACCAAAAATAAACTAAACAAAACCAAATTGAGCACACGAAGATAACTGAGCAACCCCTAAGAAGAAAATAATCGACTATCCAGGGTCAAAAGGTTACACCTCTAAAGCACGCTCTATCAGTTTTCATGGGAGAAAGTATGTAGAGGCTACTAGATCTGTACATGGTGCATTAACCCCTGGATATACCATAGCATCCCATGTTCAAGATACTAGTTTTTTAGAACAGGTGCGGACCTGTTAGAAAGAAATGCGATCATGGATCATACTTAAGATCTCTCAACACAGAAAAGAAAGGAAAAAATCTCATTCTTTACAAAGATTTGTTGAGAGTCTGAACAGTAAAAAAAAAAAAAAAAAAATGTGAATAACAGATTAAAACCGCGATGTTCAAATTCGCAAATTGACAGGCTATATTTTGAAAAGGCTTTTAAAGATCGACTTCATAAATCATACCGCTTCACCACTACGATGTAATGGACTTTTTTTTTTTTTTTTTTGTTGTTCAATAGTCATACTATTAACTTCTTCAACACTTTATAGTGCTTAAGTCTCAATGCTTTTAGTTTTTGGAGTTTGAAAATCCTTTTCAGGAACTTCAGATAAATTCTGTAATTCTTTCAATCTAGTAAAAGTTATAACATTAATAGAGAATTACGCTTGTTGACATTTTTTTAAATATTTTCATAGGTAAATAGTGACTCTTGCAAAATCCTGTTAAGTCTTAACACTATAAAATGTAAATGCTTTTGAGGATTCACTCGGAAGTGTTATATTACGGCTTCAATTTTGAAAATTAATTCTTGAAGAAGGAAAAAATTATAAATAATCTTGCATTAAGTTTAATTTCGAAGGTTAAACTCGTATGGCATTTTACATTAGCAATATTTATGACAACAATATTAAATTATAACAAACATATGCCTTCCAACTGCACCTCTTTTTCAACATAAAGATGTTTTTAACCACAACATACACTTCTATACTTTCTACTTAAAACTTTTTTATTATTATTTATTTCACAACAATACACATTTCTTTCTTGCTGGTGCACAAATATGGCCACAAGAAATACATTTTTACTTATATAAAAAAAAAAAGCAGGCATTATTATTGTACGCTATTATAAAATCTTTAATTAATAAATTTATATTATAATATTAAAAAAATTTAACTACTGCAGGAAATTTAAATACTGTTTCGTTTTTTCCTCCCTTCTTTTTAAAGAAAAACAATTTTACTAACTGTTTAACTACGGATCGAAAGATTTCTTACGGGTTTCAGCAATTACATTATTGTATTTACGTTAGCTGCGTAAAGTTTCACTTATTCTCTCTCTCTCCTCAAGTAACACAAACGTTCCTTATAAGAAATTATCCCCAAACTAACATACATTAGTAACCATTTACGATTACATTTGTTTTGAAGCTGACAGACAATTGGCGCTACAACACACAATACATATTTAAAAAAAAGTCTCTTTATCTAGATCGGATTTACACAAGATGGAGACTAGTAAACTGAAGTTCAAAGGCTTCAAATAATGTGTAGTTGAGTTTCGGAATGTCGCTTAAACTCTGTCATTGAGATAACCGAATAGTCAATATGTCGAAGAGGTTTTTAACAGATTATTGAAGATTAACAGATTATTCAAAAGGAATTCCCTTCTTTCTATCTGCAGCATATTGCGGATAAGAGGCAAATAAAGATTAATTGAAAAATATCTCACATTTAAAAATAAAAGTGTTAATTCCTTTTAAAAAAAAAAAATTTTGCTTTAATTTATGAATGGCTCTCACGGAAAAAAAAAAAAAGCAGAAAAATAATTTTTAATCAAATTAAATTTTAAATTATTAAAATAATATTGAATTTTAACCTTCAGCAAATACATTCACTGACAATAATATGAGAGGAGCAATAAATCTGATTCTAACATTTACTTTATCTCGCTCTAAGTTTGTTTAATCAAAATATAGGCTGATATTTAACGTTTGAATGGTCTTACATTAAAAAGAAGAGTGATTTGCTCACTCTTTCCAAAATAATATCTATTTTGGGAAATCTGACCTCTCCCGTATTTTGCTAACTAAGGAAATATTACAGACACAACTTTTAAAGCTAACGCAGCATCCACATTTGAAACATCATGCCGAACATTCGTCTATTTCCACGTGTTGCAGATCGGAATAAGCCCCGTTATCTTGCATGTTATCCAGAGACCATCCATCAACCGGAACTCGTAAATCCTTTGATGCTGCCCATAAAACCAACTCCAAGACGAGCGGCACTGACCCATGCCTGAATAGCTAAATAACATTTCTTTCAACTTTCATCCAAATTGAAAAAACCTATCTTGGGCGCCGCCCAGAACATTCGCATGCTAATGTGGATGCAGATTCTCAACATTCAATGATTCAAAAAAATATGTACTTGCAAAGAGGTACACCAACTCAATAACTTAAAAAAAAAAGAAACACCTCGTTTCGTGTTAAATTTTACCTCCCCCTAATACTGAATCTTCCATAAAGGTACAGAAAACGTCATTTGCAGTTGTTAAGACCTCCTAGAATTTCCAAAAAATAATAATGGAATAAAAAATATCAACAATGAGAGTGATTACAGATTAAAATTTATTTTTATTCACTCATAAATCTTAACCCAGAACTATATTTATTTAATTCATATGAATATTTTCTTGTACAAAAGTTTTGAAACCAATAACAAAACAATACGATTTTTTTTTTTTTTTTGTATACAGTGATCGGTAATTAATGTTCAAAACAATAGTTTAATTTTACACAAAATGTATTTTGGATATGATAACATAATAGTATTTTACAATTAAATTATAATCCATCACAATATTAATTAAAACTTAGAAAAATATCTTGAGCCTTTTGAGAAGACGCGCAACAATGCTGCCATCTATTGCAAAAAATATATAATACAAGCAACGAGCCGGATTTGAATAGAATCGAAATTTGGAATTTTTACTTTAAAAAAATTATATTGCATGATATTTTTAGAAAAACATTAAATATATTATTTTAAAGCAGTCAACTTTGCAATTCTATATTTAATTCAAAACACTTATTTCAGATATGATGAAATGATATATATATATATTTTTTTTTTTACACAAATGTTTGTAGGAAATAGGAAAATGATTTTAATGTTAAAATTTATTAAATTTGTTAATGGTAATTTTAAATAAAAAATCATATGAAATTAAGCTTATTTATATTTGATAAAAAGCAATTTAAACATGTTTTCAGTAAAAATATTTTTGGTTTTATGAAAAATGCAATTTGCATTAAATATTTAGAAAATAGATGAAAAATCCTTTTCTTAATTTATTTTTATTTCCCTGTACAGCAATAGCATATGTTTAGATAACAGTTGCAAATTATTGATTAAAAAATGAATAAAATTCTCAACAGCAAAATAAATTACACAAAAACAGAGGCTATTAAATATTTGAAATTACATATCTATTTTTATGAGACATAAATTGTTATTAAGATGCTACAAGCTTTAAAAAAAGAAATTTTAACCATGCATGTTAATGTGAACTATAAAATTAATCAATTATTGTTCATCATTAAAAATCATCATTGTTCATCATTATTGAGCAGCTGACTTTCAATCAATTAGTTCTATTCTAATTTATAGGAAGTAAAACTCTTTACTTTTATTACTAGCATACAAATCAAAAAGGGTGTTTATTTTTCACATTTAATTTGTTACCAAAAAAATATTCATTCTTCCTTATAATTTAGAGCTAAAATTGAGCATCTTGCATACGTAGTTAACTATTTGCACAATTAGCAATTTTCATTTTTCAGTTACCTTTCAAAGGAAATAAAAAAAGCCCTTTTAAATACAAATTGTTATATTTAGGTGACACATTTTAAATGATCACTGTAATTACTATAACCATTGTTTTTAAGTGCTTAAGTGGCTATTTAAACCACAAAAACTCACCATAATTAAGAATAAGAGATGCTTTATTCAAATTACTGTTTAATTAATCATTAATTAATCAATATGAATTATTAATGAATCATTATTAATCATATTGTTAATTATATAGACATGTTTCTTGTCTCCTTTTTAATCCATTAAAATTGTAAAATATCAATAAATGTAAAAATATGCAATAAATTATGTAATGTATATGCAAATTTGTAAACAACTGAATTAAAAGAAATACAAAATATAATGAAAATAACAAAAATATTTTTATTAAACAACCATAAAAAATTATAGATTTATAGAAAATTTTAGAAATAATTAGCAGTAATTGACTTCTATAATAAAAGATTTTATAAGTAGCTTAAATATTTAATGATTTAAATTTAAAACTTAGTCAAAAATATATTTATTTAATTATCAACATGATCATCTCCCCATCAGCTTTACGAAATTTTTTTTAAAATTTCTTTGGTTTTATCTTGAAAAAAAGAATCTAGCTTCATTTCAACTTTTTTTCTCTTCAAGTTAGTATAAATCTTACAAAAGAATTCTATAAGTTTCTAAAAAGTTAGTAATCTGAACAAGGTTGAGATAATCTGGTAGGTGAAGCATAATTTTCCAGTCAAATTCTTCTAGAAGAAAGTAATTCTTGCAGTGTGGGGTTTGGCATTGGCATGCTATAGGGTCATTCCTATTCAGTTTATCTTGGAGACCATTTTTCCTGCAAAAATGCTTTTAAGACTATTAGCTACTAACAGTAAACTTCAATTAATATTTGATTGTCACATAATAGCTAATAGTGAACAATTCATTTAATATTGCACTATTCATGTTAGGCATGCCTTAAATTAAGGCTAGTCCACTGTCTTTTGCACTTTATAGAGGATCAATTGATTATCATAGACGGAAATTGAATCAGTGTTATCCTGTCTCATAATAATTACTCAAAAATAGGCAAAACATTTGTTGCAACCTGATACATTAATGAAATGCTTTAAATATCAAGAATAAGCAATATATCCCAAACTTTTCAAAACATGTACATGATAATTATTGATATTTGTGTTATTATATTTTCAGTATTAATAGAAAGACAAATTTACTTAAGACACTCAACTAATCTTGTCTTTCAACTAACCAGATTCCCTTTTCTTTTTTTTATTATAAATTAAGTTTTGTAGCAAAAATTTATTTTAATGTATAATGTTCCTATTTCTTTATCAGAAGTGAAAATTTTTGACAATGTGTTTGAATTGTACAATAAATACACAAACTATTAACTCTTTTCACCTTTGGAGTGCACATAAATACCATATCTGAAATTGCCAGTCTGCTTCAGAATGTGTAATGAAATAAGATGTACCTGTACTTCAGAGTTTTATGTGGCATTTGTATGCAAGGAAAGAAAGGATTAAATCACTAAATGTAGAAATTTATTTTAAGGATATCAAAGGAATGGTTATAACGATTGTATAAAGTAAAATGACAGTTCTAAACTTTTATATTTGAAAAACACAAAACAGAACTGTAATTATACTTCACTCATAATAAGATGCACAAAAATTAAGGTACCATGACATTCGTAAAACATTTTATAAGTACAAGAATAATAATTCCAATGCAAAAACATCACATGGGATTATTTTCTGCAGTTATAAATAGAAATTACTCACAAAATAAAATTACTTATTAGTTAAGAAAAGGAATTACAAAAATTATAACTGTTCTCCAGATAAACAGTAATTCAACTTGCATATAAAATGCAGCCCATATCAAGTATTTTCTGAAACATAAAAATTGCTAGTTATTCACTTACATTCTATAATGTAATGAGATTAATTCCAAAATTATAATTCCTCATTATATTGAAAATGTTCACAACAACATTGGTTCTACCATAAAGATGTTAACTACTAAGGTACAGCACATGATATTTTCATATTATCAAATAATGACAAAAAAAAAAAAAAAAAATGAGAGAAAATGAGATCTCCATAAGTGAGAGTTTCAAGATGAATAAATAAAGGGATTAAGTCAATCTGAGAAAACAGAATATCCCTTATATGGACAGAATAATTTGGTAAAAGACTAATATACAATTATTGTTTCAAAAAGATATATACAAATTTGAAAAGTGAGTTACACAAATATAGAAAATACAAATACTGCAATTTAGAATTTTCTTTCCTACATATATCAATACACAACTTCCTTTAATACACTATAGAAGCATTAAATTAGTTTTAATCAGCGATATTATATAGATATAAATGAAATTGGAAAAGATGAGAGAATGTGTAAATATATGACCATAATATATGTGTAGAGTTAAATAAGAGCTTAAAATAAATATTCTCTCATTTGCAATGTTGTATTAGTAAGTCTGCACTAATTCAACATATGTTTTACTAATATTGGTTTTATATATATAATTTTAGATAATATTATAACAATGCTTTTCACAAAGAAAAATTGAATAAAGAGTAGCAAAAATTGTAAAATTATTTAAACAATTCAAGTAACCATATAGCAACATAAGAAACTTCAAACATTATGAAAGAAATTTAAAAGATTAAATAAAGGTATCTTGATTATTATCAAAAGATAAACAATCAAGAAGCAATAGAATTTAATATGAAGACAAGGCATGAGTAAAAATATAGAACCTCTATTTAATAAATCCAAATAAATAATTTTAAAATTATAAAAGAAATAGTCAATATTACTATTTGATTTAGAAAAAATAATCAAATTAACACTAGTAAAATTTGAAAAGAAATATACAGCATGTTTTGATATCTATCAGAATTAGTTTTAAAAAATTGTTAAAACAAAACTTACAGTTCACTGACATCAAAACTTTTTCCATAGAATAAATGAAATTTAGCAGATAATAGAAATTATATCAAATATATTCCTCAGATGTTTGATTGCATATACATATAAATTACCTAATATATCTAAAACAAATATTTCTTCAGCTACTATTTATAGATAGAATTTTAATCTATTTTAAAATTGAAATTATTTGAGCATATAATCTTACTATACAAGAACCTTTTTTATGAAAAAGATAATTCATATCATAAATTTCATCATAAAATTAAATTATAAAGACACATTAAAAGTGTTGTTAGAAATATTTTACAGATCATTAAGGTAAAAATATCAGCTTTTCTTTTATTTTGAGAAAGAATCATTGATGTAGAATTCAGGATAAAAAGGTATAGCAAATAGTGATTTCCTAAAAGCTTTGATACAATCTAAAATAAAACATTTTCTACTTTCTAAATACTAAAGAAAAGAAAGCATAGAGTAATTTTCTCATTAGTTTACTCGAGAGAGAAATTCCAGATTTTATTATATGGAACCATTTCTAACAAAAAAAAATGAGTGATGATCTATTAAAGATAAAAAAATCAATAAGAGTGATGTATTCAACAATTTTTAATTTGTCTTAAGGCTATACATGAGAATAATTATTTGTCAATAAAGCATATGTTAGGAAATTTAATTAGCTTTTCCAATATCTTTTAACAGTGTTCTATTTTCTATACATGTTTCAATAGAAAATATAAGAAAAACACATTCATTTTGAATAAAAAAAAGTTATATAAATATATTTATTTGCATTTTTTCTCTCTAATAATGTTAATGCATTTAATGGTAAAATATACCAATTCATTACAGTTAGTTTTCCTTTTATAACATATCTTAAAAGTACTTGATGTTCACTGTACAAGATGAAACACATATGAACTTTCAGAACTGAATTCCACTATTAGTATTTGTATCTAAAAAACGCCTGTCATGAAAGTTAAAATTACCAATACTATTTAAAATAGAATTGAATGTTAAGTTTATCTTTAAACATAACAAAAAAAAAAACTTTTCCATTAGTTAATTTATAATTAAGGCTTATGATAATGAAAGTATGAGAAACAGAATTACTTGAAAAACATTTTACTAGATTATATATTAATAATCTCATACTATTTTACATTAGTAAGAGATTTTGGTACTTACGTATTAATGGTACCTTGGCGACAGTTGCGCCAAAAAAGAGCACACGCGCCAACCGCAGCTACAGATTTGGCTCCAATCTGCACTTAAAATTTTTGTTCCAAATAATAAAATATATATAAAACACTTCATTTACAATCAAAACGCTTTCAAAATATTTTTATTCCAAATAATAAAGATTGGCGACACTTAAAAAACCGCCAAGTCTGTCGCCAAGGTACCGTTAATATGTAAGTACCAAAATCTCTTACTAATGTAAAATAACGTACTTACGTATAGGTCTTACGTATGTAAGTACCGAGATTCTTATATATACTAATACATCAAAATTTTGAATAAGCAATATATGGAGGGAAAAAAAAGACGAGTACATGAAAGTAAAATTAATAATTGTAGTAGATGTTTTCATTATCCAAAGTTTATTCAACTCCCAAAATAATTCTATTTAACTAAAATACTTAGATTTTGTACAAAGTATTATAGAATACAAACATTTGCTGGCATTACAATCAGCCAGAAAATGTTAACAATGTACCTTTTTTAATCTTTGCTATACAACATTTTAAATATTACTATTATAGAGCTGCTTCTTTTGGATAACATTAATTATAATGTTTTTCACAGAAAAAGTCAACTCGCATGTAAATCAGATCACATTAAGCAAAGCAGATATTTACTGTGTTTTTAGGCAAAAGTAAATATTTTTTTATATATTTTATTTCTTATATAGGAGTTTCACTTTTAATTAATACCTAATAAATAATTTTTAAATAGCTAGTGATTTGTTAAATAGATAGTGCCTCAAAAAAATATTTTATCTAAGAAGCAATAAAAAAAAGTGAATATGATTTTTTAAAAGTACAAAATCTAAACAATTATATCATATTTAATTACTGTAAGTTATTGTGTTTTAAACCTAAGTGCATGCTTTCTAAGATACGTTAAAATTTTGGAGCATTTATATGAGTATAAAAATTTTTTAAAAATTAATTGAAAATAAATAAGATAACTACATAAATAAATCAGTTTAAATGTTTGATGTGACATTTAAAGAGACTTACTGGAGCATTTATTTTGCATTTTGCTTCAACAATTAAAAAATATATAGATATTATATTTAATTACTTAAAGGAATTTATTTCATAATAAGATTTTTATATGTGTGATAGTGTGCATGATGGCTTATACACAAATCACTTAAGCCATGAATTTTTTTTTTTTTTAGTTGGTATATTTGGAAATATTATATGGAAGTCTAGAAATAACTCTTGTAATCATTACATTTAACTCTTCTAAACTTAAAAGTTTTAAAGCAAGTTGTAGCATGATTTAAAATAATTTTTGTAATTAGAAGCATGCCTCTATGACTAATCGAAGAGAAAATAGTTATTAGATAATGATTACAGCAGACACTCCATTTATTAAAAATATTAATACAATAGATTAATTTAAAGATTAGTTATTAAATAAATATTAAATAGAATAAAATTCAAACTCAAAAAAAAATTAAGAAAATTTTAATAAAGAAATAATATATATTTTTGTCAAGATTATTTATGCTGTAAACTAATGTAACAATATTAATATACTTTTGAGTTAGATAAATAGAGAACTAATTAATTATTACTTAAATGTTAGGAAGAATAGTCAACTAATGTGTTTGTACATTCATAATAAAAAAGTTAAGCTAACTGTTTTGAAGGACAATTTTGAAAGCAATATAAGAAAACATTTTACATACTGTCTTGCATGTGTGTCAACTTAAAAAAAATAAATAACTTGAAGTTTCAAAAATATTTATACAATTGAATGAAATCTACCAATACTTGAAAACTCTTACATAAAATTGGACATTTCAAAACTGAAACTTCAAATTCTGAAGTTGAAAATATAAACAGTGAGTTATTAAAACGAATGATATATGGTAGGCACTGAAAATATTATTAAAATATCTTTCAAATCCAGTTTTCTAAATCTTCAATATGTTTTTATAATATTTAATGGATACATATCAAAATTATTAAATACAAAAAAAGTTGTAAATATATAATACTTACTCCTTAATCTTCCTTTTTTTGATCCCCTTACTAGCGTCTGTACCTAAAAATATAAACAAATTTTTAAAATGGAAAGAAGATAAGTACTCAAAATAATTTTAATGATGAAGATAAAACATACATAAATAACATTAAAGGAACAGGTTTAAATTTTGAGTAAAGGAAACTTTTCATATAATTAAAAATGTAATTTTGAATGTCATTGAAGTTATATTTTTATGTTGAGCATATAATTTTTATATATGCATCACACATAAAAATTTAAAAGCATTGTTGTTAAATAAAAGCAAATTCTATCATTGAAAAATCACATAAAATCTTCACAAATAGTCCATGAAAGAAAACACTATTAAGAGTAAATGAAAAATTATTTGATATATATTTAAATCAGTAATAATAATTCTACAGAGAACCTAAAATCCAAATTAAAAGTTTATTAAATGGCAACCCAGTTTAATCATTTCAATACTGAAAATAAGTTAATCATGTCCCATTTGCTAATACAATTAGACCTCTTTACATAATAGAGCTATTTTATCTGCAACAAACCACCAGCAATAAATAATAATCATTACTTTTTTTAGCAGAAAACATCACAATTTTATTAGCACAAAAAAAAAAAAAAAAAATTTCATTAGAAACACATTTTATATCTGTTCAAGAATAAGGAAACTGAATTGAAACACATTATATATCTGTTAAAGAATAAGGAATTTGAAATGTACTTAAAAATAAATTTGCTTTTAAATAACTATTCAAATTCTGTTTAAAAATATAAGTTTTAATTCCATAAGAAGAGAAAAGAAAGAAAGCTTTTTTACACTGAAAATTCTCTCTTTTTCTTTAAAAAATGGATGGTGATTTTCATAAAGAATAAATTCATGTAAAGTGATCATTTTATCAATTCAGATAAAAAAAGATTATCTGATTAAATATATATCCAGTAATTGTCCTTTTATTAATACTTTACATTACTTTAAATCTAATTTTAGAAATTGAATAGAAAGTAAATTTTAAAAATATAAAATTATTTAATTTAATTCAATACAATGGGTTTTTATTAATCATATAAAAGATTCCAAAATAATTTTAATAATCTGAAAATACATAAAGGTAAATTTTTTTTTTACAAAAATCTTATCAATATTATAAAACATATTTTTCCACTCTAATATGTTAACTCCTACGTCTAAATTTATTTATTAGCTTATATATAATGAAATTTCAAATACCAAGAATAAAAATATCACATTACCTTCCATGATAAAATTTTTTTTATAGTATTTTTCACTAATATAGAAATTATATATATAAAAAAAACTATTAAATTATGAAACTTAAAAAAAGATTTATGTATACATAAGATACTAAACTGATACTGAAAAAAATTCAGTTTATACACCTCACAAAATTAAGTCACAGACATACATTTGCTAAATATTTGCAAACAAAACAAAGATGATGTACATGTAGTATGAAGTAAACATTTCATACACCAAAGTGGCACATCATTATTATTAGCTTAAATTTACAATAAAATAAAATAAAATTAGTCATTAATTTCATTAACCTCTTCATTTATCAAAAGAATGAAATATTCAAAAACAAAGATATTGGGAATATTTAAATAAATATCTCAAATAAATAATTTGTGAAAAAAGATGCTGTAAAGTGATTGTGTTTTACAACATAAATGCATGAATGTTATAAAATTAATATAATTACTAAATAAACATGAAAATATTTTTGAATCATATCATTTCCCTTGAATAACCTTTAACATTTTTAACTGATATACACACAGTTGTATGAGTTATTAATCAATATCATGCATAAATTATTCAAAAAAATATTTTCTACATATCTTGCTCACACATCCAATGTAACATTTCTAAGGGTAGATGCATACATTAATAATTAATTCTTTTTCGCCCCTACTCTAGGTTGTAGCATTATGAAAATATTCAAGTCAAATTAGACTGCAAACATGGTTACATGTTTTTAAATAACATTTTCCTCAAAATAATTTGAAATATAAATAATAATAACTAAACAACTCTAAAAATTATCAGTAGATTATGTTTAAGCAACATATTATGAAAATAACAGTACTTTTGATTAAAACAAAAGAGACAGAACAGAAAACAGATGACATAAAATTTTACTCTTTTTGTTTCCAAACATTACAACATGGTTTTTATGACGATCATTTTGACGTTCATTAGATAGCTACAATTATATAGTTTTGTCATATTTATTTAGAATATGTAATAAATATTAAATAGATCAAATAGCTGTGCAGTTTTTTACAATTTTCAAAATGCTTTCAATTAATATTATTGCAGGTTCTCGGGCTAGAATAAGGCCTACCTGGAAGAGGCTGTGAAGGAGTCGGTGCAGTTGTAGTGGCCATCGATTTTTACGAGGACCAATTTATGGAGAATACTGGTCCTTTACCAAACACTAGAAAGTACTCCGAATATTTACGAGCACACATGAAGATGTTTACAAATATTAAAAACAAATTTTCTAAACAACAGTCTACTGCAAAAACTCTTGTTACCGTTGGTGAACAACGCAAGGGTTGCCATACAACTACGCTCTATGTATTAGTTGGCAATAAATTAAAGTTAGAAAAAGTCGCCAAGTTCAGGTCAATCATTTTGTCAGCATCTCTTGGATCATCAACCGATGTATGAGAGTCGGTTTTTCCTATTTAACTTTATCAGCTTTTAGAAGACAAAAGTATTTTTTTTATGAAAAATTAAAATTTACAATAAAATAAATTTCGTTCTGAAGAATTAAAAATTTTAGTATTTCTAAAGTTTGTATGAAAGAATTTTTTTTTTTTTTTTTTCAGTTTTCAGGTGAAATTTATTTTATTTTTTGTTTTAGAGACCAAAAGTAAAAAAAAAAAAAAAAAGGTTTTTTTTTTTTTAAGAAAAGATTCTAATTTTACAAATAATAAAAAAATAAAATTCTAGTTTCTTAATATTCATTTAAAAAATATCTACGTTTATTGTTTTAAATTTGTTGACTCGATCAAAAATAAAGAATATAATCAAGAATCCCATTAAATTACTATCAAAAACTTACATGAAGAAATTTTTTTTCCAATGTAAAACGCATACTAATTACTCTAAAACTGACATAATATCTATGAAAAATTCTTTGATTTTAGATCTGATGGATAGCGGGTACGATTTCCGAACTGGTGGAAAATGGTGCGAACCTGCTCAGAACTTCTCGTGTCTATGCCGGGGAAAGAGACGAAAGAAATTAATATCCCAGATAGAATACCTACATGAAGGTGAACCCTCAAATGCTTGGGGATTCGCTCCAAAACTGGTGGTATAAAGGAGCTAAGTGTAGAAAGCCGTAATGCAATTTGGGTAATTTTGAATCTGTTATAATGCAATTCCAGTAGCAAATGACCTGAGGGCGAAGTACCCTACATTTGGATACAACAACATTTTCTTGTTTAATGATGAATTATCTTACGTATGAAACTCAATTCGTAGTAAAAGGTGTAATAAACAAAAGAAAAAAAAAAACATATTATAATTATTATGCCGACGTGTACTTAAAAAATAGTCTCATGAGTTCCTTCCTAAATACAGCATTGTTAATGAAAAAGAAATCAACAATAGCTTTTTTTTTTAATCTGCAAAAAGAAATAATATTAGTTATGGTACGAGAAAAGACTTATTTCACGATTATATTATCTTAATAGCATTAAAGAAAAAAAAATAAATTGTTTAATGAATTCTGGATGCCTCCAATTTTTAGCAAATCTTTTATAGAACCTACATGTGTCCAGTTTGGTTCCATTAGTGAAACTTTCCACTAACCTAGGTAGATTTTTTTTTTTTTTTTTAGCAGATCATTTGGTGAATCACCTTACAAAAAAATGGGGTGTGAATGTGTATAAAACAAACAATTTACAGAAAAAAAAAAAAAAAATGTTGTATTGATTGTATTTTTCAATATTACTTGTATTTATTTATTTACGAATACACCAAGACTGTATGCAACTTCTCATCACATGAATTCTTAGTTTTTTAATTTAAAACAGATACAGCTGAATTTCTACAGTTTCATTTTGGGAGTAAATTTGGTCTGACTTTTTTTTTTACTTCGAGAGGAAATATCGTGAAGCATTTTAAAATGAGAGTGAATACACCCTCCATTGCAATTTTACCATCTCTATTGTTGTTATTATTATTAAATGCCAAAAGTATTGTCATGTAAATTAGGAAAAATGACAAATATATTCAGTATTTTTAGTTACTTCTTCTTACAATAATAAAACTACCTCATGTTTTTCTCTAGGTACAAAAGAATTACACTGATGAAACCTAATCTAAGTAAAATTATTTTCATAGAAATACATTTTGAATTTCAAAAATTATAAATTACGAAAAAAATCACATAAAGGATTCATTCCTATTAAAGATGGATAAAATAAAAAATCGTTGATTACACCAGTGAGAAAAACTTAAACACTGATTGGTTGTTGCGCTAAAATTTCACAAGAAATCGTCTTTGTGCGAAGAAAATCGGAACACGTAGGTAGTAATTTGTACTTAAAGGATGAAAGAGTACGGAATCAGGTAGCAAAAGACTTCGTTGAGAGTGGCATCCGGTGTAAATGATTGTCTAACAAAAGGGGAAAAAATAAACGGATGGCCCTTGATACGAACTTCAATGATTTAGTGATATTTATTGTTAAACGTAATAATAAATGAAATTTTTAAAAAAGTACTTCCAATCAACGAATCCCATATTAAATGTAAATGGTTAAATTCGAAGAGAATTATTAAACATCTGAGACTGGGTCAAAGATCATTTGTTGTGAAAAGTTATCATTTAAAAATGCATGATACTGAATTAAAACATTAAATTAACATGGCAACAAATTAAGAATTTACTAGTTAAGGTAAAAATAATTTTTTTTTTCTTTTTGCTATGAAAAGGTCAAGAAACTTTTCCTGTTTAATTTGTTTGATTCCATAAAACTTTTTATTATAATGAAAAATGAATCAAAAAGAATCATCTTCAGTCAAGAAAATATTTCAAATTCCATATTAATTTAATAATAAAACATGCGGAAAATAACTTTTGAAGTGTGAGTACATTGTTAAAGTGATATAATAAATCTGTTTATTAAAACCTGCGAAAGAAAACAGAAATAATGACAGATTTCCGAATGTAAAAGAAATTACACCATAAATATATTTCTCCTTAACTTATTCAGGGGGAAAAAATTGGAAGAATCGAAAGAATTTGCAAGCAAAATTAAAGAAAAAGATTTCTCAGAACCCTTATTATTCAAATGATCCAACACAAATACAGACTAATGCATGCTCAAGAAAAATAAATAACTAAGATCATTGTTAAGCAACTGTCGGAGTAGTTTAATGATAGAAAGCACTGTTTGACGGGCTTTGGCATTACGTAAACAATATTTAAATCACCATAGTTTATTGTGAAGTTTGATAACATATGTTGATTATATGATGATATCAGAAAAAAACGAATACAACAATATGTTAGAAATAGAATAATATAACATTAATTACTAATTTAAATATCATTAATTATTTGTTTAAATATATTATTCGGCTGGGTTTTTACATAAAAAATGTAAAAAATTGGAGCACCCATAAGATTGTTTCACTTCTTTGTATACAATTTATAGTAAATAGAATGATGGTATGTTTTAATATTTTTAAATTTTTTTATTCTATTTTAACAGTTTACTTTAAATAACTATGCCTATGCGAAATTATGAATTACATTTTTGTTTATTTTTGATAACGAAATTTTTTATTAGGGATAATTTCCGATATTGCCTTACTGAATGCCAATATACTATACTGTTAAGCATGGAAAATAAATGTCAGTTGCTGCACAAATATCGGTATGCTAAGATATATAGATTATCGTTATATTATGATCTAAGATATATATTAATATCTTAATCTATATATTAATATATAGAGATAGATAGATAGATATTAATATATAGATTAAGATATATTGTCCAGCGTAATGTTTCCAAAATTAATTTTGATCGATAAATAAATGTAACATTAGTTCTTATTATTTCTGTAGAAGATCAGAATCATAATAATGCCACTGATAAATATCCGTCATTGATATGATTTCTACTGAATCTGAGAACTGAAAAATATACGAAGTATTAAGTTCCTTTTATATTTAAATTTTTTTAATAAAAAGTTTTCTTTTGCTATCATCTAATTAAGTTTTTCTTTTTTGACTAGAGATTAGTCCAAAAATTGAAATGAAATCTGATATTAATCAAATTCAATCATCTATAATCCAAAAACATTGTCTGTCGATGATCACATAAACAAAAAATCGAAACGTATGGATGTATATATGCATGTATCTATATATTAATTACTTTATAATATAACAAAAAAAAAAAAAAAATCGATTATTTGAATATCACAAACTATAAAGAGATCACACATGTCAATTGGCATTGTTTGCGAAGTGAATCAAGAATATTGTTGGCCAGACTGGAGCCCAGAACATACTATTGTTCCAGTCATATCCATGAAAGAGGCAGAATTAGTAGATCCAGTGTGTGTGGGTAGGTATCTTCTTGGACGGGCTCACTGGCCTGTATATTGTCACAAGAAACAGCATTACTAACCATATATAGACACAGTTTTCTTGCTCCAACTGTCCATCCTTATGCAGATGCTGTTGATCATTCCTTCATCTTACAAGAGGATAATACTAGACCCCACAGATGGAGAATTCAAGAGGAAATTATTGTGCCTATAAGCCGGCCAGAACATTCTCCTGACTTAAACCCAATTGAGCATACTTGGGCTTCTGTAAAGAAACGTAATACCGCGATTAATCCACCTGCTGCAAAAACATTCAGGATATGTAAACTTCCTGTACACAACAATGAGCTTTTCTGCCAACTAAGTTAATAAACACCATCTCTTTGAACATGAAACATCGTTACCGTACTTATATAGTTCTTAAAGGTGATCACACTCTATATTGAAGCAGTTCACTCAAATACTATTTTTTTATGTGTTTCTGTTTTTGTGTATTTTCAAAGCAGAAAATAAGGCTATTGTTTTTCTTCTATGTCTAATTTTTAAAACACTGTTTGATTAATATCGTTGCTAAATTTCCTTAAATTTCAATGAATTGAAATTTCACATAATTTTACTCATTTTTATTTAATCTTTGGAAATAAGAGCTTTTTGCATTCGTATTTTACATGTTTCTTATTTCAATTACTAACGTACAATAAATCAGACTAGATAATAAATAAATTAGACTTTTCTTTTTTCCTTCTTCGTGTAACGTTTTACAATTATTTTTTTGTCTTCAAATCTCATTAAAAATTTGTAAAACAAATATACACTTGCAAGAATGTTTCTACACAAAACTCAAAATCATCATTGAATAATTAAAAACTAACAGGATATTAAAATCTAAAAAAAAAAAAAGGCATAATCCTTTTTTGTATAATAGAATTTTGAATTTGTACTTATAATATATAAAAATTATTTGTATTATATAAACAATGTATTTAAAAATTAATAAAAACAATAAACTTATAACATATTTCATTCATATGATGGTTAGTATATATATTTCATGTATTAGTTTTTAATATAATTTTTTTTCAGTAGTTTCTAAAAAGAAATAATAAAGAAATAATAATGAGAAACAATTAAATTGAATTTTGGTTAATATACATATAGCAAAATTAATTACAAAATTAACATGGTACCCAAATCAAAATTTTAAATTTAGGTATGTAACATACAACTTTAAGGAAGCATATGCGAGAAAAATTTGATATACAAAATTAAAATAAAAATGTCTAAAATTTGCGAACCAAAGCTGACTAAGCTCTTTTTAATCGCTCAACTTTCGATTAACTCCATTGAGCATATAAATTATCAAATAAAAAACATACATTGCGCTATGTTCTACATCTAATCAACTTTCATGATTAAATATTTTTTAATAGTGTTGCAAACCACTCCTTTATTTTAAGTGTCAACAGCTATTTCAACGCGTCAGCTATTCAGCGCCCTCTATAAATGGAACGAATTCAGTAATGGCTAAGAACTCTCTGATGTGGTTGAATGTAACATCTTTCATTTTCTTTTGTGATTAACTTTGATGTTTGTCCTTATGTAACTTAAACTTCACTAAATAATTGTTACATAGCTTTGGTTCAACATAATTAACCCTATGTCCCCCCTTCCGCAGTGTAATATTTTAAAAAAATTTTTTTTTTGATTTATTTTGCTTCCCAAATACTTCCATGTTGATCGTTCAACGACGTAAAATTGCACATATAGAATAATCATTTAAACTGAGAGCTCTATTTGCAATAAATAAATTTGGCATTGTTCCTGTTTTAGTTTTAATGCGTAGTTTTCATAACAAAAAATTTACATCAAAATTGAGAGAAAAGTATACAGATGACAAAATTGATTTTAATTACGTAGAGTTTTTATTATACTTTACGAGTAACATTAACTTATACTATCTATTAGTCATATACGGATAGAAGATTTGCTGTTAAGTTTCTAACAAAACAATTGTTATAAATATAATAATATGCTTATTTAATAAAATAATAGTTTATTTTCTTATGTTTAGAAGCAAGGAATGTAATTTATCCTCCCGGATAGCTGGCTACTTCAATAAAATGTTTACCAAGCTTTTTAGACCAAACTAATTTTTTTTTAAAAACTGTCAACATTTTTCCTCCTCTAGCTTATAATTTCCCTAGCAAATTACAAAAATAAAAACTAATTTTCTAAAAACTAGTTCTAGGATTAGCTAATAAAAATGTCAAAATTAATACACTGAGAAAATTGTCCGAAATTTTTATCAATTTTAAAGGTAGAGATATTTTTTTAACAATTTATAAATTATTCGTTTAATTTTCATAGAAATAATGATGTAATTATTATTTATTTTCTTCCACCAATTTTTAATTTTTCATTGTTGTTTAACAAATAAGCACTAATTTACTTAGAAATTGCTAATTCTTAATTTATTTTTCACAGAAAAAAGTGTGTTAATCTCTTTATTCGTGGTTAACGTTGCTGTCTTTTTTCGTACTATTTTTTATTTACTCCTTAAAAAAATTGATAAATTACTTATTTGCAGAAAAATTACTAACATCGTCAACTAATAAAAACTTCAAAATTCAAGCTGAAATCAACTGAAATTTATTTATTTATTTATTGTATGGTCTTACAAAAACACATATCATTAGTGGACTGTAAAAAACACGTGTCTTTTATTCCAAAAATCATACGCACACTAGCGGTGTTATATTTCTTTTCTCCCTCCAGTCAGCTCTAGCCCACGGGATGACGGGATGTTTACATTATCAAGGCCCTGACTTCCACTATGCAAGTGGAACTATTTATTCATGAGGCAACATTTATTACAATTATTTTTTTGTTATTTATCAATTAACGAACTACTTATTTTCTTAGAAATTGTGAGTTACATTTTAGTAGGTAATATTTAATACTACCCAGTTCGCTAGTTTTTTTTAAATTTGAAAATAAATCTGATGGTTAAGGATAAAAATTTCTAAATGTTGATCGACTTATTTTACTGGATAATATTTTCGTTGAGTTGATTTCACAACTCAAGTCGATATGATAGTTCTTTAGAAAAGAAAGAATTTAAAAAATAATAAAGAAAAACGCAAAATGGCCTAGTTGGATAGTGACATAAACGTTAAAAATAAACTGGCTCATATTTATTAAATCCATTGTTAAAATTCGATCATTGATAAAATAATGCATGATTAATTTTAAATAGCTATAAAGGTTTAAAAAGAGACATTGCACCAAGGTAATTCTAAAAAAAAAAATACCAGAAAAGATTAATGCTAAAATTATATTATATACCGATTTGTTCTGCTGGATTTGTTCTTTTTGTTGATTTCACAAAGTGCAAATGACTAAGCAAAATCTGATATTCATTAATTCTTAAGCGTTATCAAGTAAATATTTTAAGACATTAACATTTCGAGAATTTCTTTAGAAGGACAAATTCTTAATCAGACTTATTCTTATTATTATTCCTTTTTTTAACTATTATTCTTACATATGATACGCTATTTTCAAACCTATTTATTCAAACAATATTTCTATTTAAAAAGGATATTCTTTTTATACGCGTATGTCATTCAGCTAAAAATTAATACAATATCGTACATTTCATAAATATGATCTAAACCAATTTCACATAATTACATATTTAGTTTTACACTCTGATTCATTTTATGCAACTTTGCAAATGAAAAAAATAGTTTCTAAAAAATAGTCATCATAAAATACAATTGAAAATGATGTTTTTGTTTAGAGCAAATATACGTGATTTTAACTTGTACATTTTAATTTAATTCAAATTCATATTTTAAAAAAACTTACGTAACATTGTCACTGTTTTAATTCACAGCTGAGGTAGATCAATGACAGAAGCTGCGAATTGCAAGCAGAAAATTCGTTAAACTTGACCACTTTAAATCACAGTATATATCCGTGGTGAATGTGTACCAAAAATTTTGTAAGAGTTGCAAATCTTCCTGCTGAGTAAATGACGTGGTATGGAATTTGAGAAAGTGATATCAAGTTTACATGTATTCTTTATCGCATGGTCGTGATTATAAAAAATGTCTAATAAAACCACAAACAGTTTGGTCCTGCCCAGTTGGTATCCTCATGGACAGACGTTATTTTGAAATATCTGCAATCGAACATTTAAATCTATATTTTAAATAATTAAAACTGACATTAAGGAATTAATGGTATCAAGTTTATCAAGTTTATATTTTCTTTATTGCTTGATCATGATTCTAAAAACGTCTAATGAAGCCACAAACCGTTCGGTCATGCCAATTGAGTTTAAAAGTAGGTACTGAGAATTATCATGTCATAGTGTCATCGTATATCAGTGGCGAATTTGTACCAAAAATCTGTAAGAGTTGCAAATCTCCATGAGGGCGAGATGACGTGGCATGAAATTTAAGAAAGTGATATCAAGTTTACGTATTTTCTTTATCGCATGGTCATGATTCTAAAAAACACCTAAAAAAGCCACAAACCGTTTGGAAGTATCCTCATGGGCAGAGGTTATTTTGAAATATCTGCAATAAAATATTTGCAATTGAAAATCCATATTTTAAATAATTAAAACTGACGTTAAGGAGGTAAAATAAGGTATTGAGAATTATGAAGTCACTGTATGACTGTATATCCGTGACGAATGTGTACCAAAAATCTGTAAGAGTTGCAAATCTTCATACGGAGGAGAGGACGTGGTATGGACTTTAAGAAAGTCATATCAAGTTTACATGTATTCTTTATCGCATGGTCATGATTGTAAAAACGCCTAATAAAGCACAAACCGATTGGTCATGCCCGTTGGTATCGTCATGGAAAGAGGTTATTTTGAAGTATCTGCAATCGAATATTTGCACATTAAAATCCATATTTTAAATAATTAAAACTTTCATTAAGAAGTTAACGAGGTAAAAGAAGTTACTAAGAATTATGAAGTCGTTATACGGCACATGGGGTTTTAATAGAGTATGGCCTTGTGGAAGTAAAAATGGATACCAATGATAATTAAGGAAGAATCCAATCAGTTTGTTTGTTGATTGTTATTTATTCTGACTAAAACATTCTGATAGAACGATTTAGTCAGTTCTTTCGGAAAAATAAAGGTGAAAAACTAATTAAGAAAAACACAAAATGACACAATCGGATATTGATACAAATGTTTAAAAAAATGACACACGTTTATTAACTTCATTATTATAATTAATTTTAAAAGTTATAAAAGTTAAAAAGAGACATGGAAATAGAATGATTCCAAAAAAATTCAATTCTCAGAAATGATTAAGGTTAAAAAAAAAGTTTCTGTTTATTTTCCATCGTATTACATATTTCAAATACTATTTTTAAGTGGATCATTAAGAAAAGAAAATGAGAATTTGAAAAGGATAAAATATTATTCTTGTAAAGATCTATTGCTTGCTTAATCAATCATGCGTTTCTCAGTAGGATGGGTTAATGGCACTACGCAACAAAATAATTATAGAAGATTTTGTACTTCAGTGATTCATGTAAATAAATAATTTCTACTCTTCCTCTCAATTGGCAAAAGAAAAGTACAATGATTTATAGGGTATGGACAGTAGACATACATTTCATAAATATTTAGTTCATTTAACTGCGATATAATTAAACAATAGGATAAATAGCTTACAAACTTCACATAGATTATATCAGAAATATCAGATCAGAAATAGAATAATAAAGTGCCTAAAAACTACATGTAAAGAGATTTCACGCAAATTGAACTACTGACTCAACGGATTCAGTAGTTTTCAGTAGAGTTAGTAGTTTAGCTCAATTTTTCAAACCATTTCTTACAATGAATGCGAATGCATTCGTTTTCGTTCGTGAGATAGTAAGAGAGACTTGGTTCGTGGGTTTTTATATTCTATAGACAATTAAAAGGCTTTATTTATTTTATAACTCTCAAAAAAAGTTGTAACTTTAATAGGTGCTTCATAATTTTGGCCATATTAAAATATCTTTCTTGCGTGGAAGTCTTTTTGTTCTACTTATATGAACAAAATATTAAAGTCTACTCCACAGACATAATGTTACATTAAGAATATTTCAAATGAAACAAATTTTAAGATTTACTTTCAAAAACTTGTTTTAATTTTGAATTGATTTCCTTCTTCTAACTTCTGCCACTAATAGCCCCGCGACGGACACTGATGACAGACATAACATTCAGGAAGCACATTTAGGGTTAAAGTCCAGCAGACCCGGAAACTGCACTATTTAGACATTTTGCACGCTTTGTATACATTGCCACTATCGCCATCGAGTCTCCAGGTTTTCAAAAACAGTAACTGTCTTATTATATTGGGACTTTTAATCAGATACATCATTCATATCATATTCGCCTAAACAACTGACATTGTATTCAGAAGAATTCACATATTATTCTGTAATATTATGGACACTTTAGTATTCACCAAAATTCAGGATTCATTTTGAAATGATTATAGAAAATAAACGAGAAGATTAAATTTTATATTCGCATAATGTTTCACTTATTTTCAATTTGAGAGAATGTAAGTCGTGTCGTCAGTCTATCGGTGAGAAAAATCTCGAAGTTTATTTGCAAATGGTTGCTATGAGTGGGCTCATTCTTGTCATGTTGAAAATAAAATTTAAATTTATATAATAACCTCATCAAGATCCATTATATGCACAAGAGATAATTAGTTGATGTAGCTGATTAAATTTTAACCATAACTTCTCATTAATAAGTTGTCCACCAATTGTTCGTTTCCATTTTGTAAAATAAGTAGACGAATAAAAAAATGCCCACAATTGCACTGCCTCTACTTGTTTTGGAGTTCAAACGATGCATTTGCAATCTAAAAATGTCTGCAGCTACGATTGGACTGGTGAGCCTGAGTCCTGATGCTACACATGAAACATCGACCTGTGATTTATGTTTATATATTTTATCTTTCGTAATAATTCACACGGTGCCTGATAGCCTAGCGCTCTTTCCCTAGGTACCACAGATATCGGGTTCGAGTCCCAGCTTTGCCAAGGACGTTTGTGGTGGTCCGGAATCCCCCTTAGCCCGCAGGTCCTGATCTAACACCACTGTAGAGCGTAGGGCTGACAACTCTACCCCGTTAAGAAAAAAAATCATCCCCTGCCTCGAAATCTGCTAGTAGTCAGACGGCCTTGCCCCACCATGGGGAATGGTGAGTCAATGAAGAAGAGGACAATTCACATTTCGTATAGTAGACTACCATTCTAAAATGAATTTCACAATTATCTATGTGACTAATTAAAAAGAATTCATTAAATTTTCTAAAATTTTGCTTGCGTAAGATTAGGTAAAAGTCTTATATTTCTTTGCACTGCTGCTTTTAGTAAAGATTAAAACTATTGTGAAAAAAAAAATTACATTATTTTTATTCCTATTCCAAGTTCCTACATGCCATATTTTTAGCTATAGTATATAATTTTAGCTATATTACTTTATTTTTAGCCATATTACGTTATTTTTTAGCTATATTACTATTCAAGGGTGATTATGAAAATGAAATATACGTAGTTTTTATTTTATTTTAAAAATATTTAAAAAAGTAAATATTTGGTGAATTATTTAATGTTCATATATATTCACCGTTAATTCATTATTTTTTTTTTTTTCAATTTAAACTAACTAAAATTTGTTTTGATTCATTAGAAATGCAAACATCACAAACGAATACAAACATGCAGTTTATTTTTATAAATTTTATATGAAAAATTCCAAACACTTTAAAATTGTCTAAAATAAAAGCACAGCTAACGGAAAAGACTTTTTCTTATTTAGAAGAAAAGTTCAAATAAAACTGCAATTGTCCACAACGGCTCTAACAAGAATGAACCTAAAGTTGTTCTGGAAGAAGAAAATTCCCTTTCCTAATATTGGGAACGAAAGGTTAGTTACGTTTTATTTAATTAAAATGAACGAAAAAGCAGAACTTTTTTTCAGTGCTAACATTATTAAAGATTTTCTATTGATTTTGAAGCAGACTTTTTCTCTTTTAGTAGATATGACCAATGTGTGAAAGTTATTTTTATTCTTTTTTGTTTAATATATATTTAAATAATATTTTAGCTCTAATTTGAAGCTACAAAAGTTTAAAAAAAAGTTTATTTTTTTTAAATAAGAAATACTTTTTAGTAATATTACAGCAATGTCTATTGATTTTTAGTGATTGCTTTTATGTTTCAGTAGACATAGCTATTGTGTGATAAAAATATAAGTTATTGTTTGTTTTTATATCTATTACGAATTCTGTCATTTAATTTAATTTCCAATTTAAATTGTTTTTGTAAATTTCAATTTATTTTAAACAATTATTTTATGTACAAATTGTTACTTAAAATATTTTCATAAAACTTAGTGTATTATGTATTGGAATCAAGTTTTTCTCTAAATAAAATTGCTGAATAAACCATGCTTGAAAAATGTATCAAATACATGATGTTAACGTGCTTTCTCCCACATACTGGCAAGAGTGCTGCTGTGATGTTTCGGGAAATGGTACGTCAGCCTCGAGACTCTCACCTGAGAGGAAGTACAGCGCAACAACGCGCTTTTGTTGAGAGAAACGTTTAGTTTATAGTCTCTCATCTCAAGTGGAAATATATTTAGCGCAACTCTGCGTATTAATTGGCCTACAGATTTTCACCAGGAGAGGAAGTACATTTCGCTCACCCTGCGGGTAGCCGAGTGTATCGGATTTTCGACTTAGAAATGGAATCCTTCCACGAATCTATAATTATAAGTCTTTAAATGTGTTAAATATTGTATGTCTCTAATTATATGTGTGGGGTGTTTGTATGTGCGTAAATAAAGCTGTGAGTTCTCCAACATGTGCCTCAAGTATCTCAACCCAACCACACCCGGTTACAATCTGGTTTCCCGTACCCACACCATTACAATGCTTAATTTGTCCATCTTTTAGAAAGCCTTTCCATTCGTTCTTCTTATAATTTGCTCAACCATTTGAGCAGATTAAATCAGCGAAAAATTAAATATCTTTTAATAAGTGAATGGCCTTATACATAACCATTCATATTTCTATTTTGAAAGCCCACAAAAATTCTGTATGAAATACTTACGAAGTAATATATATCCTGAATAATGTTTAGTGTTTTAACGCTCATTTAGAGATATAATAAATGTAATGACACAGAACTTTAACTCTCGTCTTTATATACTTTAAGGAACGTTAATTAAAAATTTAATCTACGCCTGAATTTCACTGGAACTGTTTTATTAAAAACTAAAATCTACCTTCAAACTAAAGTAAAAATATTATCTGATCTAAATTTTTAGAATGAAAAGTGCCGGAAAGTAGAAAGAAGGAATGGAAAAAAATTATCAATTGATATTGAAAGTACAATTAGTGAGAAATAATAGTCATAAGAAATCTTATTATAATAAATTTGAAAAAAGACAACAAATATTCTGAACAAACAAACAGCAGGGGAAGATTTTATCTTACAGGTAAATATCTAAAATTAATTCTAAATAAATTATGATATAAACCATATTATATTATTTTCTGTAACATTCTTGTTACAGCATTGTTATTGTTATTACCCATAAAATATAAGGTTATAGTTTTCGGGGCTGGTTTTTTTCTATCCTTGATCCTTTAAAGTTTTTTTTTTTTTTTTAATTTATTTCACGAGCTTTTTTATGCATAATATTTATTTACAAAATAATCAAATAATTATTAAATAATTTAGTAAAAAAGTTAATTCAAAAGAAAATTAATGTAAAATTGTTTTAAAAAGATCGTCTGGTGAAAACAAAGACAGTTTTATTTCAAAGTGAAAATAAGATTTTTCAAGAAAAGAAAAACATTTGGACCTCTATAGTTTTTATTTCTTATTTTTGAGATTGATGTGATGTGTTTAGTTCTTACATTAAACTCTAAATTTCATGGGTAACTTGTATATTGGCCCAACCGATCACAATTTTTTAATATATATAGAGATTAAAAATGTTTATATATACATTATGCTCAAAGCATAATTATTCGACTTGCGTTACCCAGTGGTAGCATACATACTATAGTTACCACTATAGTATGTATGTATTACGCATAAATTATACCACTATAGTATTTGATTATTAGTATGCATAAATTAAAAAAAATACTGCTTTGAAAAACAAGTAGATTCGACAGAGTGAGGCAAAATATTCTGCATGTTCTTACACATACGGGGTTCGTATTCTTTAAAGATTTCCCACATTACATTATCCCCTTTTCTTAATCCACCCCGGTATGTTACAGCATTGACACAGTATTCCTTTGATAAACTTATCTACAGATTACGGGGGTTCATGGTTCAGTGCCTCATGATAGGCTGAAGAAAAAAGACTTTCTTAACAATAATTTTAAATCTGTTTGGCAACATAAAACGCATAATAATTTTATGTTGCATAATTAATTTTATGAACATAAATTTTTAGTTAAGTTGTTAAGTTAAGTAACTGAACATTTCTTATGTTGTGTTTTAAATAATATAATAATAACAATAAAGTGTACCGTGGATAGTAAGTTAACTGCCTACGATACACTTTATTTCGTTGTATTTTTATTATATTATATTATTATTATTATTATTATTTCGATTTTACAAAAATTTAAAAAAAAAAATGATTTTATATCTTTTTTTTTTCTCTGATTATAAAAGTCGCATTGCGCAAAAAGTTTTTATTTTAAACCGTATAAAGAAGGATACGTCGAAAAAGTATTGCTAAAATAATAAACATTTTAACCTTGTTTTATTAAACAAAGCTTTAATCAAGAAGATTATTCTTTCTACGTCCAGAAATCTCAAGGCCTCCTATTGCTATTTTATTGTTTAATCTTTCGTCATATACATATTTATTTATTGTTTTAAAAAGAATCAATGCTTATTTCATAATACCCCAATCACGTTTTTTTCTTTTAGTAAAACATCCTGTGTAAGTGATGGCAGTTTTGGTGAAGATTTTTTTATTTTTATAGCTATATTTTGAACCGAAGCAGAACGCTAATTGTACCGAATTTTAACTTAAATTCTTTTAATTTAATTTTTTTTTTACCTTACTTTTATTTATTTTTCGCATTTTTTAATTTTCGAGTACCATATATTAAATTTTTGAAACTTTATCTTGCATCTTTTGGCATTTTCATCATTAAGCAGCCAATTAAAATCGCAAATATATATATGAATTAAGACGAGGAGGTTAAGGGGTATATCCTATTGGTACTCAATAATCGGTACGCCAGTTACCAGTGAAATAAGAGAGCTTGGATTAAAACTCAACAAGCAAAACCAAACTGAAAGCTTTTGTCACAATTCGAAAATCCTTCCTTTGGGGTTAAAGGGTGCCCCACCCAAATGCCACCCTCGGGGAGTTAGTTTCCACACCTGTATTGGCAGGGGGCAATGAGGATAGTACCCTCATCTCCTGTAATTTTGAATCTGCAACTTATCTGCAGTTGTAGGTGCAAATGATCTCAGTTCAAAGCGTATAGAGTTTTTTTTTATTTATTTTTTTAATGTAGTTTTCTAACGTTTTGGATTTAATTTCCTGAAAAATTTTAAAATGCAGTTTTTTTTTTTTTTTTTTTTTTCTTAATGAAGTAAAATGAAGTAGGAAGGAAGGAGAACAAAAACAACAAGGGAAAACATGTTATTAAACTAAAATCAAAGAAAGTAAATTTTTAAATTACTTTCATTTTTAAATAGAATTATAGCATACATGAAGAATGTAGAATTGTAAAACTGAAAATAGAACAACGTTAATCACTAACAGTTGTCTAATAACCTATTTAACTGTCAAGAGCTGTTCGCAGTATATTATGAAGAGCACTAGTTTAGTAATGTAAAAAGAAAATAATTCATTATATTCGTTTTTCTCCTTCATTTTTCCTTTTTATAAATATATTTTGAACAGAAGCAGAACGCTGAATAGCATGCTACGTTTCTGAAATAAGAGAGCTTGGATTAAGACTCAACAAGCAAAACCAAACTGAAAGCTTTTGTCTGTATTCGAAAAACCTTCCTTAGGGAGAAGGGTGCGCCACCCAAATGCCACCCTTGGGGAGTTATTTTCGTATTGTGATGGCAAAAGGGAGGGGCAACGTGGAAAGCACCCTCACACCCTGTAGTCTTAACATATTTGCAGTTATAGGTGCAAATGATCTCAGGTCAAAATGTCTGGCATTGGAAAAGAAATGTCATATTCGTTGAATCAAAATTTCGTGATAATATTCCTGTAGAATATTGCAATAAACTTTAATTTGATTGTGAAAACTTCTTACGTTTTTACCAAAAATAAAAATAAATTGATATTTACCCTTGGCACCACTCATAGCGCGGTGTTTCCTCAATTTCCACATGGCGGATATTTTAGAAGAAAGAATTTCTTCACAACTTCTAAAGCTGTGAAAAAAAAAGTCCTTTAATTTACACCTGGAAAAAAAAAGAAAGGATATAGACATGGATTATTCAATTGAACTATATGACTTAATATTTAACATTTTCTGTTAAATTAATAATTTATTGCAAATGTCAATTAAAAAAATATCGTATTTATTTATGATATTTAATTCAATAATTGATTTAAACGGGTGAAAATTTTTTATCCTTAAAAAAAAAATTAATTAAAGTAAGAAAAGAAGTGTAGCAAGATCAACAAGCTGGAATTTATTTTTTCTGGAATTTAATAAAGCAAAAGAGTGTTTCTTTCTTTTTTTTTTAAATAGTAATATATTTGGGTATATCTATATATATATATTATATATAAATCCACGAGAAAGATGTTCATCTATATGTAAAAATATCTCTCTTAATTAAACAAATGCTTAAATAGGTCTTTCTTATTAAATGTAATGTAGTTTTAAATAAAAATAATAATATTTGATTATATTCAGAAATAAAAGATACTTTAACTTCTTAATTTTTTTCCTGTCTTTTTTTTTTTTTTTTTTTCCTTTCCAGTTTAAGACTTATGAGTACCTCTTCTTTTTAATTAAAAACTCTTACTTTTAAGAAAAAAATTATTTTATAAAAAGTTGTATACTTGAGATTGTTTTAGTAACTTTCTTACGTTACTTTCTTTTACTTTTTTTTAGTATCTTTCTCTGGTGGTTTTCTTAAGTATTGGATTTAATTTTCTGAAAATTTTTAAAATGCAGCTTATTTATTTTATTTTTTTTTTTTCCTAATGAAGTAAAATAAAGTAGGAAGGAAGAACAAGAACAGCAAACGAAAACAGATATTAAACTAAAATTAAAGAAGGTAAATTTTAAAATTATTTTCATTTTAAAAAGAATTATAGCATACTTAAAGAATATAGAGTTATAGTACTGATAACAGAATAAATTTAAACACTTAACAGTTGCCTAATAACCTATTTAACTATCAAGAGCTGTTCGTAGTATATTATGAGGAGCACGAATTTAGTAATATACAAAGAAAAGTGTAACTTTTCTACCTTAACTAAGTGTAGTGTTCTTCATGTAACTCGTCGTGAAACAATGATATGGCCCAATGGTAGAGTGTGATATGGTAAGATTTCCATTTCTACACATAGAATGAGCTTCGTTTCAAGCTATGAGAAACGACTACAATCTGAAATGACAATGGTAGAATAGTATCTCAAGTAGACGATCATATTGCCTGGTTTGTGCTTTCTCTGTTTCTTCTAATACCACGTGTAAATGAAAGACTTCTGGAAATACATTAAATTTCCCTTTGTGCTTTTCAGAGAGCAATGCTGACACACTGAAGTGATATTTTCTAAGACAGTATCAACAGATTAATGAACTCTTGGCCCAAATGCTGACAACTAAAGTGCCGCCTTCTTTCTCATTGGAAAAATATTTCTTGATAAGAGAAGTTACTACAATCTGATTCGTTTTCAAACAAATTGGCAATGTATCCTTATCAGACATGATGTCTAAAAATAAATAAATTTTATGAAGTAAAATTTTAAAATACCTGTAAGTTAAAAAATATCGTACATTAAATGCATTTATAAACACGCACAGAAGGTATTTTCTTATTGTACCACACAAATTTAGTATGTTAAAAGCACCAATGGTTCTAAATATCTGGATAGTATGTTAGTCGTGCATACAAAAGAGACTATTTACGAGCCCAAGATGCTTTGACAAGTTGACGCAGTTTGGTATGCTTATTTTAGTAGCATAATTTTTAAGCTACCCGAAAAAAACATGTCAGTAATAAACCGTGTTAATAAACCTGTCAGTTTAGAATATAAGATATCCACTCTGTTCTGATGCTAAGAGATTAATTCTTAATATTTCCCATACAAGTTTTGGAAAAGCTAAGAAATACTCTACGTACACTTACATATATAAAATTTATTTAAATAAGATAACTTACCTTACAAATTTTATTTAATTTTCATGAGTAAAGGCCAAATAAAAGTCACTTACTTGAATGATTTACATAAAAAATATCTTCTCCGATAATATGCGAATTCATTAATTAATTTTAAAAGCCATATGAAAAGCCATAACTTAGAACACTTAAAGCTTCCTTATTGCTTTGTGGAATGCAACTTTCTTCAAGATTACAGAATCCTTTATTTAATAGCATTTCTGTTTAATCGTTAAACATACATTACAGTAGACTCTAATCTAATCTGTCCTACAGAAAAATTATTTTCTGAAGAACGCTGAATGCTATCTAGTGGTGACGAGGTTTATTACTAAACTTAGTTGTACATAGATGTTGAGGGGTACATATATATTAGTTGTATCCTCTCTCATTAAACACTTCATGGCCAATGTTTTTAAATAGGGGTAAATATCAAACAAAAATTTACGCAAAGAGTCCACAATCCACAATCTGTGTTTATATTGATTGCATTTCAATTTTAAGTTACAAGTAATTGTGAAAACACTATTTTTCAATGCCGAATTATTTGATAGTAATTTGCTTCGATATCTTGTTTGTTTGAATATGAAATGAGTTATCATTTATGTCATTATTACATTAGTTATCATTACATAAATTATTACAAGTTATATCATTACATTAGTTATCATTAACATAAGTCATTTCTAACATTTTAGCCCAGTAAATATTGGCAAATTATTCCTTAAAACTTTGAAAATAAATTTTTCATTATATCAAAAGTCGATATCCTCAATAAAAATCTAAGCATTTATCTGAAAAAGTATCAGATATGAAATTAATTATACTAAACATAAACTAAATGATAAGAGAAATAACTTATTTTTAAAAATAAATTAAACACATATAAAGCTATGCTAGACAATACAAATATGTGGTAAAAAATATAGTTTACTAAATATATACAAGAAAATTTATATATTCAAAATATTTGAAAAATGTCGTTTTTATTACAATGCTGTTTATTTAATAATACAAGGAATAGAACAACTGCCTTTTAAATTTAATTTCTTCTTTATTATTTGTTGGTTTCTTTACTATTTCCATTTGAAAGGAATTGAGTTATTTTTAATAATACATTTTTTTTTTTTCTTTGCTATAATTCATTCTTGATAATAACTTTAATCCGGTAATTTCAGATTTGAACTTACTCAGTCAGAAAGAGACTTAATAATTGTTTTAATAAGTAATATATTTTCTATCATCAATGAAGTAACACAGTCAAACATTCGAGCTCCTTTAATTTTCCTGCTTAAATCGAGGGAATGCTAAATTATGAACTGCGGCTACATTTTATTTATAATACTGAAAATATATAACAAATATAACCAATTGTTTGACTTAGCATTACCAAAACTTGTCCTTATGCCATAAATCATCAACTTTATAATACTGTCACAGATTTAGGAAACATTGTGTCCTATTTGCTTATTTAAATGATTTTGCTGTATTATTATAAATAAGATGGCTATTTCTTTATTCAGAAATGACGAAGCAATTAAAGGAAATAATTTTCAAAATCAATAACCAGTTTTAAATGAAGAGTCCGTTTTACGATGTCTCACATTTAGTTTCCTTTAAATCCTTAAAACCTTAGTAATTTAACTTTACTTAAC
Organism: Caerostris extrusa; assembly: GCA_021605095.1. NCBI lineage: Eukaryota > Metazoa > Arthropoda > Arachnida > Araneae > Araneidae > Caerostris > Caerostris extrusa. The sequence continues at coordinate 19,225 of BPLR01008780.1, read as the reverse complement.
AGAAAAATTAAATTACAGAAATTCCATAATTTTGGGATTTGCAAATTAAATAGATTGATTATTGGTTTGGAAAGTATTTTAATTGAAATTGTTCCTTTTAATAGTTTAAATTTATCAAAAAGGGTTGAACTCATATTTATGAAAATTACAAAGCTATGTCAGTGTTGAATTGTCAAAAACGAAAGAAATATATTTTCTATTTTATTTATGATAGCCTAAGGAGATGGTTAAAGTTGCATACCAAGAAAATATTAGCGGCATAAAACCAGTATTTTGTGAAGACATATAATCGTCATGGCATCTAATGAATTAGACTTTGAATCCTGAGTATTACCGTTCACGCTTCTTTTATACAAATCCACGATTCTTCAGCTGCATCTTCTGGGGTACAGCAACGGGAAAGTCAACGAATAGTCATTTCTCAATAAGAGTTTAATTTGTAATATGTCTGCTTAATGGTAGACAAAGGAAGAAGCGAATCTGCTGGCTAAGAAAGCATTGATATTTCGGGCAACATACGGTAAGGGCGCTGTGTTATTGGAATATTATGCGAAGAGCGTACTGAAAAAAGAGAAAGCCTTAGACCGTAACCATCTCACAGATGCATCTGTTACCGCTGAGAGTACCTTCAATTCGTAGCAATCATGATCGTGTATGAAAATGAATACCGCCCTCCATACTTCACAACACTCACTGCATGTACAGTATACCCTTAAAATACTTGCACGATATTGCAATACCGTCTAATATGTATTTGGCGATGATTGCTGTTTAAGTCGAATCGTGACTTGATATCAATTCGCATGCAATTGCAAAATACTCCATACATTGCAGCATGGGGCTTCAATGTTTGAGGACCAAAAGTAATTTCTGTGGAGAAATGTAATCATGCTGACCCAGTCGCAGTCCAATAATTGTAGTTGCTATATATGAAGCAATATGTGCTATAACTTAAATATTCGAGAAGAAATTGAATGATCAGACAATGCCATATAGATAAGCTTCACACCCTCCTCTTATCACATTTCTTGGTTTCCAGCGGAATTCGATTTGTCCACTTTCCTTCCTCTGACTGCTTCCGACTATGCCACAAACGGACAGTATTATTCCGGTAAGAAAATTCTTCTTCGGCAAACAGATGATGTGTATACACAAAATTTTAGTTTTTCAACCAGCCTGCAGTTTCAGCTTTTATACAAACGATACAATATCTGCATGACTCCTCAAAAATTCCTTAACACTAAATTTATGTACCACGCACACCAGTTCACCGGATGCTGCTACGCCCGACACATGTACCTTGATTTCAAAACTTTATCATTTGCTTAACATACTCTGATTTACATCTCTCTTTCAGTCTAATAACTCCTTTATGGAAAAGCAATTTTCATGAATATGAATATATTTTGAATATTTTTATGGTTACGAAGACATTGTTAGTCACGTTATTACAATTATCTTGAAAAATCATCTCAGTGAATTTCTTCTTTACCAGAACGCTATCAAACATAATATGCTAAAATTCAAATTAGTCAATCTTCCATAATTTTCAACGTTGTTGTTTCTTCTATGAACATATTTACGAAACAACTATCAGAAAAATTTTAAAAAGTAGATTTTGAAAAATCTCTGCATTTTAATCTATAAGATTGAAATGCAATTTTATTTTAACAGCGTTTTTATTTTTGAACAACTGGAATAATTTAAACGGATTGATACTAAATTCTAATTTTGAAAGTTTTTCTCAGTTAAATTTTATTTTAAGAATAAATTAATTTTTTGTTATGAAAGTAATTCGCATGACTCTAAAGCATGACTATTCGTTCAAAATGCAACTCAAATATATATTTTTGCATTGCATTATCACTCCAAACAACAATAACAACAATGCATTTCCACTCCAAGTATAAAAAGTTGTGAAAACGAAATCGTTCATCAAATTTTACCGGCAGAGGTACTTATTTAGCTCAGGAAAATACAAGCTTTCCATGTAGATTTAGTTTCACATTTATATTTTCATTTATTTAGAAATTTTTACTATTTCATTTTTAGGGAAAAAAATATACCTCTCTTTAAAAGTTAAGATGCAAAGATCGTAATTTTCAAGACAAACAGAATAAAAAAGGCTATGTTCAGAGTAAATGTAATTTATTGTGATTATAAGTATCGTATATTTTACAATAAATAATAGAAGTATAATATATTGTGATTTATTATATATTATATATATATTGAATTATATGAAGTATAATTTATTGTGATTTGTACTTTAAACGTTTATTAAAACTTTATTATTATTATTATTATTATTATTTGCAGAAACTCCTCGTGATCTAATCAACAGAGAAAAATAATTTATAAAAAACAAAGTGAAAAGTCAATTTTAATGTGGATTGTTTGTATGATTGTAAGATTGATGTATAATATCCCTGATGTCAATTATTTTATCAAATACCTTAGTTGAAAGCAAAGTTCCTACTTCCTAACTAACTCCTGATTCATTTAATAGCCATGAAAGGAAGAGGGATAGGAGATTTATTTATTTCCTTTGGTGGTGCAGTAAATTTTCAATCAGATCCAGACGGTTAATTGAAATGGCCAATTCATGTGTTAAATTCTTTGACTTTGGAGGTTTCGGTTGAGTTCATCCTTAGTTTATTACTGAACATTACCGTCTATTTAAATTTGTAGCAGCAAATGTTCTTAGATATCTATTGATGGTTTTGTTTCTTAAGCTATAGCATTCAGAGAATTTGAAAGAAATGACGGATAAGAGGGAGAATAAGAATAAGAATTTTAAAGAATAAGAATAAGAATAAGAATTTTAAAGAATAAGAATAAGAATAAGAATTTTAAAGAATAAGAATAAGAATAAGAATTTTAAAGAATAAGAATAAGAATAAGAATTTTAAAGAATAAGAATAAGAATAAGAATTTTAAAGAATAAAGAATAAGAATAAGAATTTTAAAAGAATAAGAATAAGAATTTTAAAAGAATAAGAATAAGAATAAGAATTTTAAAGAATAAGAATAAGAATAAGAATTTTAAAGAATAAGAATAAGAATAAGAATTTTAAAGAATGAGAATAAGAATAAAGAAGATAAGATTTTCCCAAATTTTTTTTTATTATTATTTTTTTTTATTTGATTTCTCATACAGAGTTCTTTTTTCTTCCTTCCAGATCATGACAAATCATAAACCTCAATATAAATAATCTTTTGAATTCAGCTGTGAACATTACTTATTATTTTTAATAGTACTATATGGCCAGGATTAAAATGCGATTTCTGATTAAAAACTTAGAGCAGAATCGTTTAACTATTTGATCTACAAGATACAACTTAATGTCATTTAGTAATGTATTTAGAAGTGTTAGTAATTTAATGATTATGATGTGTACTTGAAACTGGAAGTTGAATCCAGTTTATGCTTTCTAAGAAGAGTAGCACACACATGTGCTTATAACATTTGGAATATCTGTATGTCTTCATGAATATTAAAATAGTAGTTTGGACCATGTTTTACTGGAGATACAAATCATATCATTCGACCAAGATTTCTTTAGCATATGATATTTATTTAAACAAAATCTACACAAGTCTTTGGAGCTTCTGTTTTTGTTCTTTGACAAATAAAAAGAAATATTATCAGCATAAATTTTGGTTCTTTTTATTCTTCATGATTAGGTAAAACAAATTCCATGTGGTGTTTCGAATTTCTTTCTTTTATTAGAACATCATTTCAGAAGCTTTTCTCGTTCTAAATTCCGCACATTAATTTTCAAGTCGACATATTTATGCTTTACAGAATTATGAGTTACTTTGGGGTCAGTTTTACAAAATTATAAGCTCAATACTTGTAATATAAAAACTCTCTGAAACCTCCTTTCTGATTTTTTTTTTTTTTTTTTTTTTTTACTTTATCCGTGTAAATATTTATTTGTGTTGGAAAATCAATCTATATTTTTCAAGTTCTTATTGCATTCAAATATTTATCGCAATACAAAATGAAAACCAGCAACTCATTCTTCCTGTTTTCTAACTTTGCTAGAGGGTATAGGCTAATTCTAATAGGAATAGTAGTTGCAAATGTTAGCTTCAAATGCTTAGCCTATAATGATGCTTATAGCAATAAACATAAACGATATATATTTCCTTTACCAAAATAATTTATGTTTTTAGTTGTACTTCTCAGAACACCTAAGCCTGACAAATGTCACTAATCGCCTTAATAAAATAAATTAAACCTCGTAAGTTTAAAAAGATCAAGACATTTTTCCATCTTTGAAAAATTGCACAAAAGATGACACTATACATCTTTATTAACGAGATAAGTTGTTTTTACAAAATATTATTCCGAAACAAAAAAGGGTTTATAAATACTTTTTATTATTTACATGCATTGTATACCTTCGAATATTAAATAAATTAAAATAATGTATTGAAGTTACATGTATAAAAAAACTTCCAATTGCTGTAGTTTTGTGAAGGAATGGACAACGTATTTCTCTTCACAATGAATGTTGCGTTGATAAAAGAATAAACCTCAAATTGTCTTGATGAATATTTTCACGATTTTGAACGTTCTTCCTCGTATCCTTCCAAGCAAGTCTGTCAAGAGTGCAGGCAATTTTTATGCTTGAAGGGATGCTTTCGACTTGAGCTCTTCGGCAGTAGTGCTTAGATTACTTTTATGTGCCAAATAGCTTACATAAGACTCAAATTTTGTTCACTATTTATTTTGTCTCAGTTTCTAAAAATAAGGAATCTGCTGAAATGTTTTTCTTAACAAGTAAGGAAAATGTTTAATTAGTTATTGATGTAATTATTAGCTGTGATTTTTTAACATCTATTTTATTTATCCATTTAAAGTCTAAATTACTAGGTTTTTAATTACCTTAATTATTTATTATTTTAATTCATCTACATTGTGTTGGAAATCCTTGGTATAATAAAAATAAAGAACTATTTTTTAGTTAGATGGCTATACAGGCTTTATACAAGTATGTAAGAAAATGGCATACAGCATTGTCTGTTCGCGTAAGTAGGATAAATATTGTTTGTTATCCTTTTTATTTTATTGTAATTATTTTTTTGGTTGATAGTAAATAGATTGTCTTGATTAATCTAATGAAACTTTTTGTTTCTATTTTTTAATCCATAATTATAAACAAAAATGTCAAACAAGGTGGTTAGAGAAAAGAAAATTTTCAGTCAATTTGTTGTACACTCATTAAAAAACATTAAGCAATTATACAAATTCCAGATCATATTTGTCAGAATTTTGCCACAATACTAAACTACAATCTGAATTTGTATAACTTCGTAGAGTCGCTCCGTCAGAAAAAAAAGAAATCCAGGGATTGTTTTTATTTGCTACAATTCTTCTTGTTCTGATATCATACATAGTTCCAAATTTATATTATTTCTTTGAAAGCTTTACATTTCTTTAATTAATCCCTTCAGTTCTATTTTTGAAGATAAATACAAAAAGAAAAGAAAAAATATATAAAAAAATATTTCTCATTCTTGCCGATCTAGAAGTAAATAAATCGTAGTTATCGGACAATTAAGAAATTCAAGGCTCGTTAAGAATCTATCTTCTACAGCTAAGTTAGTGATGCCATCGTCTTTACTCCTCATAATAATAATAAAAAAAAAAGTAGAGACTACCACACCCATTCACCATAATGATAATTCCACTTTATAGAACTAATTTGCCACGCCCATTTTGGTCACTCATAAATCTTACAGGCTTTTTTTTTTTCAACGACACCATCTCAAACGCCAAATCCTTGGATAATGTCAAAAAGAAATATAGCTGCTGAGATTGTATAAAAAATAAAATAAATAATACTGCTCTGTTCTTTTTACAAAAATTCAGAAAATGGTTCCTTTTCCAAGCAAAAATTTTTCTGAAATTTGAATTTGAAGTTTGGTAAACTAAACTACCTTTTGAACAGTTCAATTCCATAAGAATATTATTTATCTAACACAAATACAAATTGTTCTGACGAATTCATATTTCACTGCATATTAACTTTATTTATAGTTTATGGAATATAAGGCCAATATAAATAATTTATAATTACTTGAAATTAGTAATCAGTATTAAATATTTTCTTATTTATTATTATTTTTTTTTTTGAATTACTAACTATACATTAAGTCACGATCATTTTCAATTAAACGAATAATCAACATACAATCTAATAATTTTAGTACTTATATCTTAAGTTGGATTCTGTAACATTTTTAAAACGGAATTAGTTTTCCCTTTTGTAAGTCTAATTTTTTAAGAGATTAGGGTATTGTGGGAAAGGTAAATGTTCTCATTCAATCTGAGTGGGTTCAGATAGAGAGAACAAATGAAGTATATCCTTCAAGAAATTACTTTGACTACTCATTTAATTATATTCCTGTTATTATACTTAAATATTATAATAATTACAACATTAATATTATATATTTCGTTTTACAATATTAAGTTTTTTTTCTGATGTATAATTGGTTTACCACACTATGCCTCTCTATCACATTTAAATTCTTAAGTCGTCAAGTATATAAAGTTAGTTATTTCTAACTAACTTAGCTTTTATTGAATCCTTTTAAACATTGATTTAATTTTTATGACTGAGAAAATATGCAAGTTACGCTCTGTCTCAAACTTCGTTCCTTGAGTTTTTGCTAAACCACTGGTTTCTAAAGGGGCGACGTCCCCCTCTCCCTATGGGGCAGGGGGAACAATGAGGGAGTGTAGTAACCCCAAGTTCATTAAAAAAATAAGAGAACGGTGAAAACATAAAGAAGGAAGAGAAGTGAAGAAAATTTAGTAAAACTATTCGGGAATGTTTCACCAGTTCTGTAACATTATTATAAAAAAATCGGTGATCAAGCTCATGGATAGGATAAAAAGAGTAATTTAAGCCGTTAATTCATTAACAGCGACGAGTGTTGTTTTTAATGTTGTTCATAATTTTTATATTCATATTATCCTTCATTAACTTTATTTTTTGTGATTATTGAGAATATTACTATATTGATTTTAATAAATAATTTTATAATTTCAAGTTTCTAGATGTCTTATTTACTACGTCTTTATGTATTATGTTTTAATTTAGATATATAGATACATAAAAGAACACAAATTTTTTACTACATCTTTATAATTATTCGCTTAAAAAAAAATAGATTTCAAGGGCGGGAAGGTGCTTTCATTTTGTTTTTATTATTATTGAAAAGGGGTGGGGGGCAGGACAAATAACTTTGAGAACCACTGTGGTAGATTTTCGTCCATGACATTATTAAATCTGGCATCAAGGTCAATTTCAGCTAAACTGCAAATGCAGTGCCTGTATCATTGAGATGAAAACCAGTTTATTGATATTCATGTAATACCAAAAACTTAATGATGCTAATTGTTTTTGCATAATTTTTTTCTTCAAGACTTAATTATACCACTCAAAGGGGTTTATGAAAAGAAAAAAGTATTTTTTATATTTTATTAATGCCTGCTTTACTCATTATAAAGGGTTATTCAAGTCGTAATTTTACAAAAATTTTCCAATTATTTTTTTTATTCGTCAGTAATAAAAATATTCAAACCCAGTGCATATTCATGGATAGTAAATATTTTATATCGCTAGAAATTTCAGGTGTATTTAAAGAAAAAACTATAATTTAAAGTTTCTTCACACATCATCTATATTAAAGGAAAAATTCTTCCAGTAATAAAATACATGTTTCTAAAGTGAGAATATTCGTTGAAGTAATTTTAAGAATTGTTTGAAAATTTTTTGAGGATATATTTTTAAAAACTAAAAATTCAAATTTCCATCAAAAATTTTATCTTTGTTTTCATGAAACTGTATTTCTAACATATAAATTTTTTTATTTTTCTCATAAAAAACGTAAAAATAGCATACAAATTACCAAATGAGTACCAAATTTGATTAAAATTGGAAAATATGAGATAAAAGTTCAATTTACATGGAATGTCTATATGTTGAAAAATATGATAGTTTGAAATTATATCCAAATATTCCTTTCCGAATTTCTATGATAAAAAAATTTCTAGGTTTATTTAATAATACTTTCTATATGTAACTCAAAAATTGACGAATCATTACGGATTGAAGTCCCCAACATTAAAATCGAAAAGGTCTGCGATATAAATTTAATGAAGACAATTTTATAATTTCGATGAAAATAACTATAAATTATTGCTAGATGATTTAATTTCTTTGTGTAAGCATACAATGATCAGTTAAAATATGAAAACCACCTATTTATTGAAGTGTAGGTCCTCTTTTGGAGTGTAAAGGAGCGGCAACTCAACAAATCATGCCTTTAATTAAATATAGATTGTCTGCTTATGGTATCTATATCATTTAATGATTGTTATAGATTTTGGACAAATTTTTATAAATTCCTTGGTTGTAGGCGAATGTACTTGTTCTCATTATTTAAAATGAAACTACAAGTACTGGATATGATTTATACAGGAAAAATTAGTCAATGGCATTAAAAAAAATTCATTATCCGGTTCTTACTTTTATAGAGCTTTACGAGTTGTGTGATAGGCACCATTATCAAGTTTTATAATGCCACTATGAGTAGGAAAAACAGTGGACAAAAATGATAATAAATGGTCTTTCAGTATGTTTAGATAAATGGAGGTACTGAAATTTATTGTATAATGACAATGGCTAGATGTTGATAGTTGTTGATCTAGGCCATTGGTTGTTATTAACCGTTACAATGATTCTCCCATCATCAGCCTGGATCCGTTCAACAATGCAGTTTTTTCCATCTTAAAATGTCTCACATGGATTAGCTCGTCAACATGGTGTACAGTCAAATGGTCTTCCTTTTTCAGTAGCTTAATGAAATGATGAATCACTGCTATGATATTCGATGAATCACAGTTAGCATTAAGACATAAATGCTTTGACAGCTTGATAATCCCATATATGTGTTCTGACACATTCGTTTCATTGCCATTCTGAAATAAGTTGGAAACGGCAATTAATCGTTTATTGCTGTTATTAATTGTTTGTTTCGTAAGCTAACTTATTCCAATTGTAGTTCGAAGTTCTTACATAATAGAAAAACCAAGGTGTGCATTCATCTCTTAATAATCGTAGTTAGCCCTTTCTTATTCAATTCATACACGAGATACAGTAAGCAATGCATGATTATTTTAAACTTGAAACGACTTGTTAACTGGTTTACATATGAAAAAGTCAATGCTAACAGAATGAAAATGAAGTCAGGTTTTGAGGTTCGCTCATGCATGACAGGCTTCCAAATTTACGCACCGAACTGCGTTAATGATTTTTATTTAGTATTTTATAATGAAGTATTATTAAAATTTTCAATTTTTTTTTCCCTACCAATTTCAGATAATTATTTTCACTTAAACGTGAAAGAATTATTAAATAATATACATACATATACATAATATTAATACATCTTCTGTTGTAATAATAGGATATTCAACAACCTCTATCATAATATGACACATGAATCATTATATGAATCATTATGACAAATAAAAAGAAATTTTAAAAGATGATTTTGTCGAGTAATATATGAAGTTGTTATGTTGTTGTTAGTTTCGAATAAGGGATAAACTTTGATCTGAGGTCATTCATCATCCGAACGACAGAGATGTAGCTGATTCAGTGCTAATCAGGGTACATAACGGGGAAGTGTGCTACACCGCACCCACATTGTGCTACAAAATTTAAAATCAACAATCCAAGTATGGAATTTTGGGAGGATTCACACCCTCCTCTACTCTTTCTCCACTCCAAATAACAAGTAAATACAAATTTTTTTATGTATTTCTTCTATATATACATATAGTGTGTGTGTGTGTGTGTTTTGTTGGATATTTTTTCCTACAAAATATCAATTTTTGTAAATTTCATTTCTTTTAATGGCGCTTTTTATACAAAATAAATATTTTTCCCCTTTTCCACTTTCCCCTCCCGATATTTCCCCTTTTAGAAGATGAGAAATGTATTTCGACATAATTCTATCTTCAAGGTTTAATTTGCTTTTAGTGGCCGATCATAAGATTTCTCTTAATTTGGAAGATTTTGAGTTGCAGAAAGAGAGTTAATTTTTATGATTTTTATTGCAATCAAGACGTGAAAAACAAATTGTTCAGAATATAAAAACAATGATATTTAAAGAAAACAAATAGAAGAATATTTTTAGAAGAATATTTTTTAATAAAAGAAAATTAAGTGTAATGTAGATTTAAAAAAGGACATTTACCCTTTTAATAGATCATATAGATCCTTAAAAATAATTTATTTGCCTATTGCTTTATTAAGAATAATGATTAATTATTTGTCTGTGAATAATTAAATATTCGACAGTTAGAAAGAAGGTGCTTTACCTGAAATAACATTTTACTTAGTGACAAGCATCAAATAATTTATAAATGTTATTAAACACAAAACTGCATATTATTAATAACGAAAAATATTCATAACTATTTTGTTAATCGCATCATCTCCATGCTTACTATTGTTTAAAATATAATGCTTCAATTACATATAGTGCGCAAAGTTATTGTTATGCTGTGTAAAGTACTTAAATTTTCTTCTGTGACTTTTAATTAAAACTTGTTAATTTCAAATCATTTGCTATTCATAAGCATTCCAGTCTTTCTTTTACACTCATGTCCATAAATTAAGGATAATGAAGTTCAGGCAAAGAAAGAGACAGAAGCAAAACAAATTTGACTTATTTGTAAAGTCTATTTATTAAACAAAAGGTAAAGAGCAAAAAAGATGCTATATGTTCGACATAATTAATAAAAATTGCGATTTTTACTCCTGGAGCAAATTTCAAAAAAGAACCTATTTACAAAAAATTGTATAACATGGTTAGTATGATGGTTAATATGGAGTATGTCTCCCGGACGATGCGATACAGGCCTTACAACGCCTAGGCATGCTGAGTATCAAATTATCAATCTGATCTTGGGGAATATTACACCACTCATCAAGCAATGCCCTCCGAAGTTCTGGTTGACAGGTGGGAGGGGATTGACGAGCTACAATTCGTCGGCCAAGCATATCCCACACATGCTCTATTGGATTCAAGTCCGGTGAGTATGCTGGCTAATCCATACGGGTGATATCCTCCAATTGAAGGCATTCGTCTACAATGTTTGCACGGTGAGGACAGGCGTTGTCATCCATAAACAGAAATTCAGCACCCATGGCGCCCCGAAACAAACGTACATGTTGTTCCAGAATGAAATTCCAATAGATGCGGCCTGGCATCGTTACACTCTGAACATGAAGGTCAGTTCTGGAACCAAGAATAATTCCTCCCCAAACAATTCCGTTCAATGGTGTTCTCTTGGTGGTAACGGGTACCTGGCGCTCTCCATATGAAAGTCCGGTGAGAATCAGACTGCAAACTAAACCTGGACTCGTCCGAAAACATCACACCAGCCCACTGTTGCGGTGTCCACAATGCATGCTCTCTACTCCAGGTTAATCGCAGGCGACAGTAAGTTGCGGTAAGTGGAACACATCTGACAGGCCTACGAGCATATAGACCAATGTGCCTAAGCGTCTGTACACGGTCTGCCTTGAAATTGTCGTACCGGTAGCTGAAGAGACAGGTCTGATGCTGTGCTCCATCTGTTTCTTTTGGCAGTAACTGCTAAATACCGGTCTTCATTCGGCGTTGTAACTCGGGGGCGACCTGTGCTGTAACATCTACTCACATTACCATCATGTTGGAATCGTTGCCAAAGCCTGGAGACGACACTCTGGGCGATTCAAGTTCCACTGTTATTGCACTGAACGGCTTTTAAAGCGCTTGTGAACAATTTTACTTCTTTGCCACCATTCCTTATATACCCCTCTCTTACACTCGTCATTGTGACGTACTATCCGCGCCATCTGGTGGTTTCCTGTAATTTGCATATTCTTCTTCAAGATGTGTGTGATAATTCTACAGGTGAAATTTTTATTTTAGAGTTTAATTTCTGTGTGATTCTGAATCATCCTTAATTTATGGACATGAGTGTAATTCAGTGATGGTACAAATATTTAATACTTCATATTATGAATTGTTATGAAATAATTTCTTATAAATAGTATAACTATTATAGATATTGAAATTTCGAAAATATTGTTCTAACTTTGATGATTTATTATAAACATAAAAGTAGTATAAAATAAACATGTTCAATAGAAAACAAACAAAAGAAAAAGATTTTTTATACTTCGGTAGTTTGAAAGAAATAATCTCATAATAAATGAACTTACCTAACGGAAATGAATTTTCAAACTAAGTCTAATATTTTTAGAGACTACTAATTTTCTATTGATTTAGGAGCAGTTGAGGAGGATACTAGTGATACCCATAAGAGAAATCTTGCCTTTAAGGGTAAAGGAGTTAAAATTTCAAAAAGAAAGAGTTTAATTATAAGCGATTAAGTTTTAAAAAATAAATATTTTCACACAGCGTAAGGTAATTACTGTTCGATTTTATAATTCAAAGTGGCTTTGTTATGAACACAATTATAATCCCTATATTATCTAGATTTCATTTTAATGCAATTCATTATTTTTTATGGAAATAGTTAATTATTATCAGATTTATTTCTGAGTTTACAACATTTAGAAATTTACAATAATAATGAAACTAATTAAAATAATGATAATTTTGATTCGATTAAAATAAAAATTTTATGTCCTGACTTTAAAGGAAGGTTATTGTTTTAAATATAGTATTATTATAAGAAACATAATAAAGTTTCTTCTCACTTTAAACATTGATTAGAATTTTTCAGGCGTTATTTTATTTTTACATTACATGTTATAATTTATTTACAAAATGAAATTTTTATATTTTTATAATTATTTTACTATGTTGTTTGTTCTGTTTGACTTCTGGAGTTTTCAATCACTTGAAAATAATCATGTGGAATGAATACTTCACATAAATCAGAGGATGAATGTGAAGAAATAAATTAAAAAAAAAAAAAAATCTGCCCTTCCGCAAGATCAAGAGATTTTATACACCGAGCTGCCAGAAACAGCGATTTCAAGCCAAGAATAGAAGTGGACTGATGGGAACATTCGATTTGCGCATGCACCGAACCTCGATTTCCGGTCCTCCCACATTGTTATGGCTGCCAAGACATCGAGATGAGTGTACGATTTTAAGATAGATGGCTATTTCTTTCTTAAATGACTAAAGATTGTGCCAAAATGGGGTATGTGTTATTCTAATTTTTATTCCTTTCTTATTGCTACTTTGGTTCAAAATCCCACGCATTTCAGCGGAATTTGTGGGAATTAGCTAACATGTGCAAAGTGGTTTCTGAAAGATGCTCACACCATCTCCCTTGCCGAAGAATAACTGTTTTTCTTTTTTTGACACATCCCTGGATTCGTAATTTTACGCGTTTGCGATTATTCCAACTATCGCACGTGGAAATTGAATTTTATTATTTAGAATTCGCGCTTGTTGTGATAAGCTGATAAGAGAACAAATGATTAGATAAGAAATTTTACCGCTCAATCTTGGGAGATGGGAATTAAGTAATAATCATTGTGCTAAGTTACTGTAAAGAAGAAGAATGATAAATATTTGTGGCCATTAGATATTATTCGTTTTACTTTCGTTTTAAAGCATTCTATCTTTTACGTAAAGACCATGTGTACGGATTTAAACAAACCGGTTTGGGTGTGAATATATAGTTTAAAATGTACATTCGCCGAATTCGTTTCTGTGCGAATGGGTGACGAAGAAAAAAAAACGAAAAGTAGTATTGGGTTGTGTAAAATAAAACGTGCTTTTTCAAAAATTTCCTTGCATTGTACAAATAGAAATCTTTCTTTAAAAATTACTCCCATATGCTGATGATCTTACATCAATGACAGACCTAGTTTTCTGTGTTTTTAAGGGATATAATTTAATATTTATACTCATGTAAAAGCATTATACTATTTTTTGCATTTTAAACTTCACAAAGAAGAAAATTTGATGAAAAAGATATTTTTTTATATCTTTAAATCACTAAAATTTTACCACTACCATATTTTGGTATTACTTTAAGAATTAATACAATGGTTATGAATTAATGCTAAGAGTATCTTATATTAATGTGTATTTAAAAGCAAATATTAAAAATGAGCCCTATTGAAGTGGATATTTCTTAATTATTTTCTATATTTTTCTTTTCTTTTTTATTTATATATAAAAATCAAATTTTAATGTTTAAAGATTTTCATAAATTTTTTTGTTGTGAAATGTTTAACTTAATTTATATGCATTATTGATATTTTTTCTTTTATCAACATTCTAGATTATCATTATTATTTTTTTATTGACATTTTTCTTTTATGTATATATTTATTTAAATTTTAATATTGAATAGTTTTTATTTTCACATATTTCAAATTAACTTGCATTCAATATAAATTTCAAATAAGTAGAATTTTGATTTATATGTATGTAATATAAATTTATTTTATATACAGAAAATGCTAGTAGTTTATTATAGATTTAGCTTATTTTTATGAAAAGAAGTTAAAATCTGTTGCTATCAAAAGTATATTTTCTACTAATCATAAGTTATTTGTAATAATATGTGTTTATTTTTGCTATATTCTAAGTGAAGTTGTTTATTTAAATTATTATATCATTCATATGTTATTGTTCTAGTTTAAATTTATTACAATATTTTAAAGTGCAGTTATTTATTTAAATAATTTGTTCATTTGTTTGTAAATTTTATGATTTTTAAGATTTATCGATGTTGGAAAAAAAGTTTTTTTTTGTTCTGTTTTTGCCCTATTGTGTTAAAACTTGTAACTTGTAATCTGTTTGGTTCACAGCAATATTTTTAAAGCAAATGCACTATTTTCAAACATCATACAAAAACTATCAACATTTTAAATTTCGAAATGAAATTTTTTTGAGAAAGAAAAAAAGTCGTAAAATTGAATTTTACGCCTTTAATAAGAGAATATCTGACAATAAGTGATGATTTTTAGTTCACTTGTTTCTCTTTATTTTTGAAATTAAAATCTGCGCAAATGTAGTAGTTGCATCTGTTTAGATTTTAAGATTAATGTACATATTTTTATACATAAATAGTATTTTTAAAATTATAAGCTAATTGTGTAGTATATATTTAAAAATACTATTTGACAATTTTAAAATCTTTAGTTATCTTATAATATTCTGAAAAGATATTTAATTCATGTATGTGAATTCTGGAATTTTTATTTTTAAAGGATACTATTTTGATTCTTTATATAAAATAAAACTGAAATGGAAAAACTATTAACATTATAATATATTTCATCTTTAAGGAACATTTAGTAGATAAATAATTTTATTTATAATTATAATTTAAGAGTTTTTATATTTGTTGACTGCTCTTGAAATTAAAAGGCAGTAGATTCTAAATAAACTTTCCTGGAATATAAATGTTTTTTATTAGTTTATTAAATGCTTTTAACTAGTTTCATTTAATGTCACTAACTTAAAAATTAGCTCCTGTCAATGGCTTTGATTTTTACTCGGGATATAAATGAATTTTGGAAATATTTAAGGAATATTTATGTTTATGATTTATGTTTTTCTATCGGAAAATCTATATCTTAATTTTGCAGTTAAATTTTTAACACATGTATTTCATTGAGATACTTTCTTGTGTTAAGTTAATTATAATTTTATAATGTTGTTAACAATTATGTATTACTAAATAGGCAAATTATTGTAATATTTTTCTTTGTTACGTATTATAATTTTTAGTAAGATCAATAACAGTTCTTAGATAATTTTAGTAATCAGTCATTATATTTGATTAATTAATCAAATCAGAATGCTGTTATATTTTTGTTACACATTTTTATTTGTGTTTTCAACATAATAGAGTATTTCATATAGTATAGGCATAACATAATTGCGTAAACTTGCTTATATAATATATAAGTTCCATAGAAGTTGTAATTTATGGTAAATATCTTCTATAACATTCTCATAATTTTTACTGCTTACCTACCACTACTTTCAGTTATTGTATTATACCTATTTTTTTAGATATTAATGTAATGTAAAATATTTAAGAAGAATTAAAAGTATTTTTACACATATTTACCTGTTCAATTAAATTAACTGTTTATTGGAATAGATTGCTCATGAATAATTGATGTTCTTGTTAAAGTTATTTATGAAAATATAAAATTAAAAATTAATATTGCATATAATTCATAACTTATACTTTTTATGCATAATGTATAGGAATGTAAAAGGAATATTATTACAATAAATACTGTAATTAAAAAAAAAAAAAGAATATAGTTGCAAACATTCGTGTTTTCTCTGTACATAAAAATAGAGACAATAGTATGTGTGTTATTAATATAATTAAAAAAAATAGAATTAAACTTCTGTGTATTTTTTTATGATTAATAAAAGATATTGTTTGAATTGTAGTATGCAATTCAAATTTTTTTCATTGTTTCTTTCAATATTTTTTACTATCAAAGCATTTGGCATGATATAGTGCTATGTTTAATTTTTCAAAAGGTGTATTTATTATGTTCTTTTCGGTTTCTTAATTTTTTAAAATGATCTGATCATCAATATCCCAATAAAAACTATTTAATGATATCATTTTAAGTTAAACATTTATTTTGATTGCTGTAAATCAATTTATTAGTCTGTAAAATATTTTATTTTTAATGTTTTGATGTTTGTGACTTGTTACTATCTTTCAAAATACAATTTTGGTAAGTTGAGTGCAAGTCTGTTTATTTGTCGGCTTAACTAAAAAATTTTTCAGTGAACTTGGTTAGGATACATTTTTAAGCCTTGAATTTTTTCTCCTATTGTGCATGTAGAATATATTAAATATATAATTTCATATTGTTAAAGGTTAATTCTATTAGTATACTTATAGAAAAATTAAAAAATCCCAAGAAATAAAGTCCTTATTCAGATTAAATTTTTGGAGTTTTCTTTATTTAAGTGTAAAGCTTACTGAAGTAATAATCAAATGAATTTTCTGAATATAATGCCTAAAAATCTGGTTTCTCCACTATTTAAAAGCAGTTAGCATCATATTCTCAAAAGTCGTAGTGAGAAAAATTTTAGTTCCGTTTCTATCCATTAGATGGCGGCACAGTTCATAGATATCATAACCAACAAGACTACTCAGTTCAACTCTTAGGGAAAAAATATAGAATTTAAAGTATGCTATTTGTAGAATGCTTTTTATTTTAATAAATGAAAGATGAAAGCAGGAGAGGTTAAAACTAATTCTCAAAACATTGTTTTAGTTTTAAAAAGGGTGTCTAATCACAAGAATAGTCAAAATTGGGAAATATATCTTATTTTAATTTTTTTGTTCTTAATAATTCATTTCATTTATTGGGGTATCTATTGTTGGAATTTATTAAGACAGGCATTTAAAAAAAAATATTGTATTTAGACATTTAAAAAGAAATATAGTATACTTTTTATTTTATTTATTATTTTAAGAAATAGGATTAAAAGAAATAAAACATAAGCACTTTTCTCACATATAAAATTAAACAGTAATAGAAATCTGACTTATTTAAAAAAGTACAATACTATATTAATTCTCAAATATGGCTGCTTATTTTATCTTTCCAGTAATGCCATAACCTTTATTTTGTTTTCATTATTGACTTAAGCACAAGCTTTTATAAAGACAATTAAAATATTGTATAAAGTCATTGTGTGTGTGTATATATATATAGCATGGCCTAAAGAAAAAAATTTAAATAAAGGGGGCTATTCTTTTTGTTAAAATCAATGGCTTTTTCCATATTTCTTGGAACTGCCAAGTATGTAAATTCTTAATTTTTATTTATTTATTGTTGTTTGCATTACAGAAAGATTAGATTTAAAATATTGTTGACAGTATTTTTTTGAGAAGTTTTGTTACTAATATTGTAATAACTATTAGTTATGTGCATTATTAAATAAGAGTATAAAATGAAATATCTTTTAATCAAAATTGAAAATATGCATATTTAATTTTTTTTAATATAATTTGACTTTTAGTGATGCAGTGAGTGTACAATGAAACCAGAATATTGAAACAGAATTTCTTATAATATAGGATCATTTTAATTAATAATGGTTCACTTTACGCTATATTTATTTATGTAAGGGCCATATAGTCTTCTACTAGTTAAAAATGTCAGTGTATTAATAACAATAACAAATTTTACAATTTTTATGTATTATTAATTTAGTATTATAATGAAGTGTTCTTTTCATTATATTATTCAACATTTTTGTATTTGTTATGTAAAAATGGTACTGTGAGAAAAATAATCATTTTTTTTGTAATTATAATTTTTTTGGTGGTGTTTGGTCAGTCCTAGAGTTATTTAAAATTTTGTTATGGTATAAGTTTTTATTGTTAATTTAAAATTTATCCAAGTAGGTTAAATTTCCATTTTAAAAAGAAGCTTACATCATTCAGGTTCTTTTATTTTTTAAACCTCACAGAGAATAGATATATGTTAAAGTAATTTTAATTTTCAGAATTGTTTATTTTAATCTAGTCGGCAAAATAAACTCGCATTCAATTTCTTACAGTTTTGATCAGTCCTTTCCATTTTATTTTGACTATTAAGTAAGTGAGTTCAATCAACTGTGACTAATTCACTCTGTATTTTTCAAATATTTTTTTTAATATATTGTTTATACTTTATCTAATTTTAGAGGGGAAAATAAACAATTGTATAGTTCCTAAAAATGAAAATAATACATTTTCCTCATTGTTGTTGAAAATTAAAATTCTATTGTTTAACTTTCTATTTATTTTTTCATTTTTTACATTTCTCTATTCTTTCGCTATTTCCTGGCTCTTTAAGTTAGAATGTTTGTAAAGAACTGAGAATTCTCTTTTGACGCAGCTAGTAATTATAGAAAGGGCTTAACATTTTCAGAATTACTATTGTTTAAAACCAAATCCTCCCTTCTTTTAGTATTATAATATTTAAACAATGAAATAAAAATCGTTTTCCTTTTAAATTTTCTGATTCCTTGAGAGTGGTTTTTAAAAAACCTTTAACTGGAAGCAGTATTGTAGGGGTAAGGGGAGTGAAAAATCCTTCAACATTGGTAACAGATGGATCTCTATACATTTTTAAAGAATATTGTAATTGAAATGCTGAGCAATACGTAA
>BPLR01008779.1:0-42235 GCA_021605095.1 Caerostris extrusa | reverse complement strand
ACGATCTGAGAAATGTCTACTCCAATGAAGCAGGGAGCTGACGGATTGACTCAAAAGATGGTATTTGAGGAAGGAGAGAGGAGAAGGCTAAGAATTAATCACGGGGAAGGTTTGCTTTTCTCTGAGGTGACTTGAATTTCAAGCCAGAGTTCTCCCCTGCCTTTGTTTCAAAGTGAGCACCATTTGTTTTGTCAATCATGTCGCGTGATAATTAATTAAGGACTGCAACAGACTACGAAATTAGATTCGACGTAGACTCAAGAAATCTGAAAATCTCCGACCTTGGTGAATTGCACTTGTGATTTAATGGTTGCATTTGTGAATCCAATTTAAATCTTTATTTATTTTTTTTTTTTTATTCTAAATGTAGCTCTCTTCTTAAAACCGTTATAGGTCTGATATAAGCCAAGACGTTACAATATTCACGAATTTACTAATATCTTTTTCGTAAATGAAATTACATACTTGTACTACAAGAGAGCAGATAGTTCAACTCATGATTTTAGAGACAGCGCCTCATGTTAAACCACAATATTATTTTAATACAAATGTTTTTCATTTATTTAAGGAAAGATTCATTAAGGAAAGATTCATTATTTCAAACTTCCACTTCGGCTTCTGTAAGTATTACGTCAAAAAATAATTTCACAATTATAAATAAATAAATCAACATGACGATTCGAAATTTTAAAGAAATTTCTAACAATTTGGGCTGTAACGAACATGCCTCAAATTAATTGACTGAAAATGTGAAAACAGGTTCGTTCGGTTCTCGCAGAAATATGATGAAAAATTTATCCAGCCAGTGTGATCTTTCATACCTAACAAGTGAATAGATTGTGAAGTAGCTGTAACTTGATGCAAATAATGTGAAAGTCACAAAATTGAAGAATTCAGAGTTTACATTATGACACTTGGAGTAAAAATGTGTCACCTCGTTAAATTATGTAAACATGTTTGGTATAGTTTCTCGCTCAACGGTCATTTTTTGTACACATTGGGCTAATTCAGCAGGGACCTACAGTTTAAAGTGGATTCCTAATCACTAACAAACATCCATGTTACCGCCAGGATTCAAACCTGAAATGTGTGATATCAAAGGACAGAGCGCTAGCTAATTAGCCACTCGGTGGCTATGTAAAATGGAGAATTGCCTACGAAATTCAAAATGTTTATCTAGGTTTTTAAATCAATTAGTAAATAAGCTTACCTCGAAAATATTTTTATTATTATGAATTCATCTAATGCAATAGATCTCTAACAGTTCACTACAAATTAATGCCATATTATTCGATGTTAACAGTGCGAGCGTCTAGTGAAAAATTTGCTTAAATTATGATTTGAATTTTTAGTAAACAAAACTTAGCTTCCTGTACTCTTAAACAGAAAAATTATTTTTAATTGGCAAAAAAAAAAATTAATATGAGCAAACAATAATTTAACAGTGTAGAAAAATGCATCAGTTAAACGATGCCTCTGTGGCAAAACTGTTGGGTGCTGATATTTTATGGCAAAATTTATAGCCATGCATTTTTTTTCAAAATTTGTATTATCATGCTCTTCGCTGAAGATAAATAGGCAAATTTTATAAAAGAAATATTTTAATTGCAAAATATTAAAATTTAAAAAAGGGTTATGATTGAAAAATAAAATATACTGAAAATTCTGATCCATTTATAAATTCAGAATCTTTAAAGCAAGAACAAAATATTAGGTAATTATGTTTTATTGAATGTAATATTTAATTTTATCACAATTTTCGCTGATTATATTTGAATCTTCAAATGCATACAGTGGGCGTATTAACTGGTAACATCTGCAGTGGTTTTTGGAAACGCATCCATTAAACTGACTGTCGTTTTTCTTTCCTGATTGCTGATGTGTTAACTCCTTTCCTAGCATATTCTCAAGTGTCCAAATTTTTCTCGATTACTGTCACTTCGAGCAAAGTTACACAGAGGAGGTTGTGGGTAACAATTTTGTACCCTAGAAACCAGTCATGAACAAATAGAAAGTACCGCGTGTTACAATAGGCATCGTAGCTGGTACTCACAATGGAAAAGCCCGTCCAATATCTTTCAAACCAATAATCCCAAAATCTTCGACCGAATGTTGACTTGCACCATGGATACAAATATACTGATTATTTTTTGAACATAATCCAGAGAATGCACACATCCATCAATTAAAGTGTACTAGTGTACTCTCCCAGTTAATTGTCCAACTGTATCAATTAAGACTCCAGGTTTCCTATTAATGTTATAACATGTATAATTGCAATACAACAAAAAAAATGACTGCTCTGACCATACTACACTTTGCCAGTTATTCACAGTCTGGTGTCGATGTGTTTCTGACTATTGTGCTTTTTAGCTTAGGTTCTGCTGTACGCGGATCATGTTACCAAGTGTTTGATAAATGATTGATAAATCAAATTTGTTCAGATCTTAGTACAGGGTGCGTTCAAAAACAGACTTCCTGGTAACGTATCACCAACAAGTGTTTCAACTTCCAGAAATTAGAAATATATTTATGGGACTTACACATCTATGACGTATTAAGAAGGCAATTGTCTTTTGGGCAGCATTGCATCTGCGATTATAGTTTATTTCGGAACATCACAACATTGCATTGGCTCTAGGTAAATGACGATTT
This sequence comes from Caerostris extrusa, assembly GCA_021605095.1. Classification (NCBI taxonomy): domain Eukaryota; kingdom Metazoa; phylum Arthropoda; class Arachnida; order Araneae; family Araneidae; genus Caerostris; species Caerostris extrusa. Next base: position 39,580 of record BPLR01008779.1, on the reverse strand, counting down.
TTATGAATGTATATAATTTACATCATTATAATGATGGTTTAATTTTGTATATTATATATATAAGAAAATATATAACATAAATATATGACTAATATAAACAAATATAACGAAATATCATATCAGCTGACAAAAAATTATGTTGCTTGAGTTATGAAAAAGAAATTGTTAATTTATAACATCCAATATTTCAGAGGTAGTTATTATATTTTACTTAACAAAGCTTTGAGGTGTATATAGATAAAGTTAAGTCTGAAATATATAAATATATATATATATATATATATATATATATATATATACTATAATTATCTATATAAGACCATGAAAGTTTTGTCATAACACAATGGTTATCATAAATAAATAAATTTTACTTTGAAATAAAAACTATGATTAATCAGATGGAAAGTTTGTATTATTAGGCGGGAATAGTTAGTATACAAGTCATAAAAGTTTACTATTATTTTGTAATATTTTTCTGTAAGTAATGTTTTTCATTTGATGTATAATAAGAATTCAAATTATAGTTCCAGAAGAATGAATAAATTATTCTTAGACATTCTTTCTTCTCTACTATCTTAACTTTCAAATGAAACTATTCTAATTCTTGTGATACAAATACCTATTCTTGTTTCTTTCACTATAAAATATAAATATTTTAAATTATTACTACTGATATAAATGTAATAAAAATCTTTTTTGCTCATACTTCCCTGTCTGAGAAGTTATGCGTAGTCAAAATTGTAGTCAATATTTTCGTGTTTTTACAGAAACTGAAAAAAAGTCTCATTTGCTACGAAAAGACATTTAATTAAAGAAAAGGCATTTCACATTTAATTAGAATAAGAAATCAAAAGTATTTGAAAATTATTTTGATATTTATCAAAAAATTATGATTGAATATATATTTTCTTGTGGCATCATAATGCAATTTGGATTGGAATTGTGATGATATAATATACAAGCTGTTGTTTTACTTTCTTATATTAATTTATGCAAACAAAGATTAAAATGTGTGAATTTAAACATTATTATGCAAACAATTTATTTATTAAATTTTTCAAAAAAAGAATATTTAGAAGATTAAATAACTATTTTCAAATATTCTTAAATACATGTATTTTGAGAAAATAAGAAATTTTATTAGTTATATTAATAGTTATTTTTTTTTTTTTTTAATTTATAGTAAAAGTTTTGATTGATTTTATTTTGATTTTATTGTTTAAAAAAGACTTTTTATTAATTTAAAGTTTTCTATTAAAATTGAAATAGATTAATTATTTGATAACATTTATTTCAAAATAATATGTACATAAACAAACGTTTTTAAATATGCAAAATTCAAAACATGATTTTCTTCAAAAGAAGTAGGGGTTTAAGTGAATTATTACATTAGTTTCCAAAAAAAAAAAAAAAAAGAATAACTATATCATAGTTTTGAGTTATACATCAAAGTTTTATATCAATTAAGATTGTATTCCGTTTATTTGCTCGATCTTTACTAAGGTATATTAAAATATGTGTTGACAAGTAAAAAAGTCAGTATAGGTTATTTCAAATTAAATTAATTGCATGCACTTAAAATTATCTTAATTAATACTTCAATATTAAGAAACCTTTCGTTTAATTTATGTGATTCTAATATTAAAGCTCTGGTGAATTTTTGAGGTGACTAATGATTTATTCCTGGAAACTATTTTCATTCCATAACTGGTACTAAAAATGAGTCAATTTTTAATTTAAAGTTTAAGATCAGAAATGTCTTAATTTTGAAGTTTTCAAACAGTTAAAAACAAACATTTAAATCCTAATTATTATTTAAATTGAGAAGATACAACCCTGCACTTTTTATAAATAAATGGTTAACTTATGGTTTGACAAAGGTAAAATAATAGATAAATGATAACTTATGGTTAATATTAACGAAATAATTGATATAAATTATGGCTTGAATTAATAAAGTAATTGATAAATGGTAAATTATGATTTTAATTAATAAACAAATTGATTAATGATAAATTATGATTTGAATTAATAAAGTAATGGATAAAGGATAACAATGCCCCCCCCAACGGTCTACGATCCTTTTTGGACCGGAACCCACCGGATTGCGAACCACTACAAACATCCATGGCACCACCGGGATACGAACGCGAAACCTGTGGTACCAAGCGCCACCACTCGGCCATTCAGGCCCTGATTAATAAAGTAATTGATAAATAATTTAAGCTTTGAATTAATAAATAAATAATTTATGCTTTGAATTAATAAAGTAATTGATAAATAATTTATGCTTTGAATTAATAAAGTAATTGATAAATAATTTATGCTTTGAATTAATAAAGTAATTGATAAATAATTTATGCTTTGAATTAATAAAGTAATTGATAAATAATTTATGCTTTGAATTAATAAAGTAATTGATAAATAATTTATGCTTTGAATTAATAAAGTAATTGATAAATAATTTATGCTTTGAATTAATAAAGTAATTGATAAATAATTTATGCTTTGAATTAATAAAGTAATTGATAAATAATTTATGCTTTGAATTAAAAAGTAATTGATAAATAATTTATGCTTTGAATTAATAAAGTAATTGATAAATAATTTATGCTTTGAATTAATAAAGTAATTGATAAATAATTTATGCTTTGAATTAATAAAGTAATTGATAAATAATTTATGCTTTGAATTAATAAAGTAATTGATAAATAATTTATGCTTTGAATTAATAAAGTAATTGATAAATAATTTATGCTTTGAATTAATAAAGTAATTGATAAATAATTTATGCTTTGAATTAATTAATTGATAAATAATTTATGCTTTGAATTAATAAAGTAATTGATAAATAATTTATGCTTTGAATTAGTAAAGTAATTGATAAATGATGAATTATGGCTTGAATTGATAAAGACAATTAGCCTTATCATTTAAATTGCGTTGTGATCGTAATTGAAGGAGCGCTCAAAATTGAAGTAGAAAGCAAAGTTCTCGGTAGAAATTTTTATTATGAATATGCATAATTTTTCTTTAACGAACAATATAAAAATACACATAGACAGACCCTTAAATTTGAAAACGTTAAGTCATAAATATGTATAAAAAAAGAAATTAATAATATTAAAAGTCAAGCAAATTTCATTTAAAACTTTGTTTCTTGAATACAAAAATTTTATTTATAGTTTTCCATTTTAAATAAGTATATGAAAACCCTTTCTCAGGATAAACCGTTTTTATAGTTTGCCTATTTCCGAAAAAAAAAACCGTAATTCTGTTTTGTGTACATATTAAATAAGCAATGAAATGCGTAATAGACACTTCTGGTTTAGGAGCGTTTAGAAGGAAATGAATTTAAATTTGCATCCATAAACATTTAAGTAGGATCAGCTGCTTTCTCTCTGATGTGGGCTCAAATAAGTTCGAAAGCAAATTTAACATGGAATGAGCAAATTGAATTTGTTCGAGAAATGTCGATCCCTCTATTCATTGTTCGCCTTCCTTTTTTGTGCACATGGCTTTCTGGAATTCGATGTGACTGTTAAAAAAGAAGTTCCGAAATCAAATTCTTTCCTAACGCATTTTAGATGTCGCTACAGTTAAGAATTCAGTGGGAAATTGAAATGCAAGTCTTGTTCAGGATAACGCCTGGACATATCATGGAGGTAATTTTTCCTCTCCTCAGACTTTCTCTACTTCAGGAAGTTTCTTATTTTGTGGGTAAGAAAATTTTATTTCTGGCTCAGAAACCTTTATCCTTGAAGACTTGAAGGTTTCGTTCGGTTTCTGCTCATCAACTAATCTTTGGAGAGCACATCAAACAGGGTAAAGCAATTGAAGAACCAATTAAGTTTTATGTGTACGGATTGCATTTTTTTAACAATCCTCTAATTAAATTGGTATAATCAATGATTTAATATGCAAGACAATTTGAACAAAGCTTTTTGAGTTAATTCTTAACATATTCTAACTTAAATTTATATTTAAAAAACCATAAATTTGTTCTAGGACAAACATTTTAGAACTGGAATTGAAGGTATCAGATCACTTCAATTTACTAATGTTAACAAATTAAAACAGCCTTAAAATAATCTGAATTTATTTTAAAAGACAAAAATCTCTAAAATATATAAAGGATTTTATAAGAAGTTAATGCTGTATACTTAATCGCCAATAATGTTTTAATGCAATAGTATTAGATATCAATTTATTATACTGTAAAACCGGCGTTATATAAAATTACTATATTGTTAAATATGAATATTGCTGTAACTCAATATTTAATATTGTGTCAAATGTAATGTACTTATATAATAATTTATTCAAAATTAATTGTTATTACCTCTTACTTAGCTAAACTGATCACAAACCGAAAAATCTGCATTTCATTATTTTGTATCTTAATGTCTGTTACTAAATTCAGCAACTTCAAATATTTTGAAGACGTAAAGTTTATTCAACTTGCACCGTCTAGACATATATTTGGACTGTCGCACATTTGCATAATTTTTATGTTTGCATTTCTATTTATACTAGGACTTATTATTCTAATATAGCATTCTACAAAAGACACGAAGAAATTACATTATGCTACGACTACATCAAAGTCACTTATTATATTCTAAAATAATAAATGTTAAAATCGAATCTGTAAATTACCATCAAAATATTTTTGCGTTTTGAAACCAGTGAATAAATGTAATACTGTATTAGAAATGAGATACGTGAATTCATGTTTTTCTTTGAACTATTGATTTTCAGTATTAACTTACTTCTATTAGGAGGACACAGAACCAATTTTGAAAACTATAAAATCAAAAATAAAACTTTTACGAGGAGTTTTATTAAGACAATTGACATTAAAAGAAATTACATTTTTTTCATTTATTAAATTAAGTAACAGACAAACATCTTTATTTAAAAAGCATAATCCGTCCGATTTTGCAATTATTACTAAACATAGATTAAGGTTTAATTTCCAAGGATTAAAAGCTTTAATCAATCTATTATAATCAGTAAATTAACAAACTTTTATCACAAATGTGGAATTAAATAGTTTGAAATAAAGAGGTTAATTAACAAATCAATTGTTGAAGATTATTTTAGTTGTTAATTATTTTTATTCAGAATATTGCCCATTTTTTATGAATACGTTATTTCATGGAATTGATTTTGGAAATTTTGAACAATTATTAACTTTATTTTCTGATTTATTTGCTGTAAAATAAAAATCTAAAGCAATGCAAAATGAAATATAAGGAAATTTAAAAATAAAATAAAATAATAGATTGATTGAATTATTTTCATTAAAAGCATGCAGTAATTTCAAGATCTTAAAATTAAAATTTTCCCATAAATTATAAAATGGTTGTATTTTGTTAATGGTTTTTAGTTTTTTAACATGTACCATAATAATAGCTGAAAACTGAATAAAAAATATTTTTCTATACTGATAAATTTATAAATTAAAGTAAATCCTGATACGTTGTATATGTTATTACTAAAACTCCAAGTCAATTTAGTTTCAGAGAACTTACCGTAATCTATAATATCTGTAACATTTTACACATTGTTTTCGTTTCTGTCCCTTTTGGTGTCCTTTTTTATTTTTCAGATTGGAAAAAATAGCTTTAGATATTAAATTATATCATTATATTTCTGTAAAATTTTTTTCTTCATTGTTATGATCGATTCATTATTGTTATAGGCGATCACTGCTACTTTAATATTATTTATTTTCATCTTTCTCGTTTTCTGTTCAATATGCCGAACATTATTTTGTATCTCCACGCTACATTTTATCAATTTATAACACACACACACACATATATATATATATATATATATATATATATATATATATATATATATATATATATATATATTTTATATAAATATAAATATATAAAACAGAATATATATATGTACATATATTTTATATATATATATGTACTATTGAGAGAGTATTATTAAAATAATTTTGAAAAAGATCGAATTCATTATAGATACTTTAATAATTTAACAATAAATTACTGAATATTAAATCATCATACAAAATAATAAATACTATACAAAGTGAATAATTTGAATATTTGAGTATATAGAGAATTTATAAAAGACACTAGAATTACTAAGCAAAATTTCAAACTCATTAATATCTTTTTGGAAAGGATAATTTAATAAATTTAACTGACAAAATTATATTTTTAATATACTCGGAATAATTAAAATAGATATAAAAAATAATTCTTTCCGTTTAGCAGTGAGTAATTACTAAAACAATGCTTCCTCTCAATAGTCCTTTGGGAACACGGAAATTTGAAAGTCTAGATTGTATTCATAATCAATTGTCAAGACTTAATTAGTCCGCTTTGTAAGATTCACTGAAAGGACTAAAAGCTTGCTTTCACTATGCTGTTCCTTTTCGAATATAAGCGAAGTTCTGTTCGATATCAAAATAAAACAGCATCCCAAAATACTCAATCTCTCGTGGTGAACTCTCACAAGAATGTAAAATGGCTAATTGGAAACAAATTCTTCTCTCCAAAACAAAAGATTTAACTACCTCACGGTGAAGAAAAACTTTGTCTTCTGTCAGAAAGTTTCAAATTCTTCAGTTAGAGATTATATTCTCTCTCTCTCTCACTAGAAGTTCTTATTTCTTTCGTACTCCTTTTATTTCATATCAAAGACTTCATCAGTTTGTTTTTGTTTATTTCTGTCTTCGTGCTCCATTGGTAGCTGGAGATGTTTTCTGTTGAAATCATCGTCCTGCCGGCAAATGGCTTTTTCCTTCATCTTCCCCAAGTTTCTCCCATTTTGTAGCGGAATTGCTGTGGCAAGTTGTTCCTTTTCAAAATAACTGTTCCGATTTGGTAGGATTCTAAAGGCCGAGCGGTGGAGAGGGTGTGGGACTTGTTTTTGAAAAGAAAATAAAAGTTAAAGCTGGTCGTTAAAGCGGATCGGAGCTTTATATGTGCTAAATGACTAGAATCGATTCTCTACTCCCCATGTAGTTTTTTTTTTCTATTACTTTTTACAATTGTTTAATACTATCAGGTGCGCAATTCGATTTAGTTAGAATTGATTTTCGAGTCATCAAAATAGAACGCTCATGAATATTAATATAAAACTTTTCAATACATTTAAGGCGTTATTATCGCTTTTAGCATATTTTTCTTGCATTTTTTTCATACGTTAAAGAATGTGATAAAAACCCAAATCATTTCTCATTCTCTGTTCTCATTCCCTTTAAAGAAATCAAAGGGAATTAAAGGAAAAAAATAATACAGTGCTATAATAAGCAACAATACCAATTAATTAATTATACAATAAATTACTGAAATTTAAATCACCAAATCAAATATTAAATACTACACAAATATTATATAATTTGAATATTTTTAATTAGAGAGAATTTGTAAAAGACAATATAATTACTAAGCAAAATTTCAAACTCATTAATATCTTTTTGGAAAGGATAATTTAGAATATTTAATTATCCTTTGGCAAAGCTATCTTTTAATATGCTCTGAATAATTAAAATGATTATAAAAAATAATTCTTTTCGTGTAGCAGTGAGTAATTACTAAAATAATGCTTCCTCTCAAGAACTTTTGCGGGCACGGAAATAATTTAAACTCTAGATTGTATTCATAATCAATTGTCACGAATTAATTAGTCCACTTCGGAAGATTTGTTGGAAAGGACAAAAATAGAATTTTGCGTGTACCATGTTGTTCCTTTTCCAATATCAGCGAAATCGTGCTCGAAATCAAAATAAACAACATCTTAAAATACCCAAGAGTGTAAAATGATAAAGATTCAGCGAATTTTGAAACAAATTCTTCTCTCCAAAGCAAAAGGTTTAACATGCTCACGGTGAAGGAAAAATTTGTCTTCTGTCAGAAAGTTTCAAATTCTTGAGTTACAGATTATATTCTCTCTCTCCCTCTCTTCTCGGGAAGTTCTTATTTCTTTCTTAATCCTTTTATATCGTATCGAAGACTTCATCAGTTTGATTCTGTCTTCGTGATCCATTGGTGGCTGGAAATGTTTTCTGCTGAAATAATCGTCCTGCCGGCAAATGGCTTTTTCCTTCTTCTTCCCCCAAGTTTCTCCCATTTTGTAGCGGGAAAAGCTGTGGCAAGTTGTTCCTTTTCAAATCGTAACTGTTCTAATTTGGTAGGATTCTATAGACCGAGGGGTGGAGAGGGTGTGGGAGTTGTTTCTGAAAAGAAACGAAAAAGTTAAAACTGGTCGTTAAAGCTGTTCGGGCCTTATATGTGCGAAATGACTAGAATCGATTCTCTGTTCTCCCTGTAGTATTTTTTTCTATTACTTTTTGCATTTGTTTAATTCTATCATGTGCGAAATTCGATTTAGTTGGTATTGGTTTTCGAGTCCTCCAAATAGAACTGTTATGAATATTAATATGAAACTTTTTAATACTTTTAAGGCATATTTATCGATTTCAGCATACTTTTCTTTCTTTTTTTCACACGTTAAAGAATGGGATAAAAATACAAATCATTTTCTCATTCTCTCCTTTCATTTCCTTTGAAGAATTCAAAGAGAATTAAAAAGGAAAAAGTAATTCGTTCCTACAATTGTTACTTCAAAATTATTTTTTTATCTTTATATAAATCAACGCTTTTAAAAAATCTATATTTGACTTCTGATATGCTACATTTGATTAAATTATTGAAGGATCACTTTTATGTACGAAGAGAAATTACTTCGTTATTTGAAATTATATGATTTGTTTAAACGAATTACAGAATTGCTAATATACATTATCTTGAAGTGAATATTTTTACTTCTTCTGATCTTATATGATCCTTGATTCTAAGTCAATTTTTTAATATTGACTACTATATTAATAGTTATTTCAAATTTTGAGTTAAAATAAAAAAAGTCATAAAATTAAATTGAATACATGTTGAATAATATACAAAATTTTATATATTTATGAGCCTGCAATACAAATATTTCAATGTATAATTTTTATTCTTTATTTTTGAATTAAAAATATATAGATTGCAAATTTTATCTCCAAATATATATATATATATAAGAGTAAATTTAATGTATTTTAAATTTTGTTTAGAAACTAAAATAATCATAATTTTACTAAACATCTTTTAAATGTATTATTTACGAATCAATCACATGTTACATGAATTTCTTATTTATTCAGTTTAATGGAACATACAATGAATCTTGTTTCTTAAATAAAGATCTTTGCACTCGATTAAGCAAGTATGAAATCAGTAAGAGACTGTTGTTTCTGACAGATGGTTGTGTCACTTAGCAGCACTAAATTCTTCTGCCAATTACAGCTGTCGCCTACCCAGACAAAATAAAGTAAAAAAGCATTTGAAAAAAAAAAAAAAAATTTTGTTATTTTTCTTTCCTCTAGCATTTTTTTTTACTATGTATAATAGGAATTTAAAGACTGATGACGATCATTTCTTATAATTTTTTTCTCAGTTCCGAAATAACTTAATTGCGATACACACTGTCATTAGATTTTAATCGATGAGACTAAAAAAATAACTATAATAATAAGTTAATGCCAGAAGTTTAATTTAGCTATTACTTCATTTTTCAAAACTATTTTCTTAGCTGCATTGCAGACTATATTTATTTTTCGAAAACATAATATTGAGACTGTATTAGGAGCATTTTTAACACATTTGTTAAAAGCTAGTAAAAAAAATAGAAATCTAATTTAATTATTGATGCTGTCTATTTCAAATTACTATTACTTGCTTATGTGTTTCATAATATTTGTCCAAAAATCTATAGTATTTTTTTCTCAAGGGAAGTGGTTTGGCTTTCATTAACCGAAGCGAATAATACACGTAATTTGACACGTATATCATAACAACCCATCACTAAAATTTGACAACAGACAAGCAGTATTATGGGTAGTTATATTGCATGCAATTGGTGTTTTCTACTAATGATAACAACTTGTCACTCAAATCTAATAGCAGATATTCGGTATCATGTATAATAAGACTCATAAAATTAGTGAATGTCTTTGCGACCTTTACAAGTCGATATAATTACAGATAGAATATGGACTACACCACGAGTTGTTCCATTGTGATTAGTGATAAACCACGAGCTGAAACGTCTACGTAAATAAGAAGTGAGGGAAGCTAATCTCCGGTCTTGAATTTTCTTAAAAGGAAGTTTTTGGAGAGAGAGTTCTGCGACAAGTCGACCAGAAGTGTTTTTTTCTCTGAAGTGATGGAATAGATGGTAGTTTCCGAGTGTTTTCAAAGCGAGCCATTGTTGCTTTTTGAAACACGCCGTGTGATAATTAAAGTCTACCGCAGGCCAGGCAATTAGATTTAATGAAAACTCGAGAACACTGAAAATCTCCGACCTTGGAATGAACTGCACTTGTAATTGAATCGTTCATTTTCTTATAATCAGTTATAAATATTGATATAACGTTTTCGCATTATTTTGCCTTCGTAATAGCATATATTGGGAAAAAAATTTTCAATTTTATCACGTGATCTGAGTACATATCTGAGATCAACCCAGGTAGAATTATAAATTGTAGTCGATAATCCTTCAGAAAAATGTATTTATCTAAAGACCTTAACAGATGGACTAGATTCCTTAACTTTAGCGTGAAACAACTTTGGTTTCCTTTCAAATGTTGAATTTATCACTATGGACACTCCAGAATTTATCTTCTATAGATCAATTGCATGAAGCCTTCTATCGCTCATTTATCACAATATGGTGAGTATGGTAATTTTTTAGCTCGATGACTTTTTAATGATGTTCTGTCTCGTGTTGAAGGAAAAGAAACAAACTCTGGGGACATGAGTTTTAGAGGAACACGAGCTCTCATGTGAGTACATTCTATGTTACCCACTAAAAAGCTTTATTGGGTTTCTAGGTTACTCAGAAAAAAACAATATTTCTGCAAACATATATATACAAAATTCTTGTCGCACTATTGATTGATATATTTTACATGTGATTTTATACATCATCATATAGTAGTGTTAAACAACTTTATTCTCTATGTAATGAGTATAATATTTAATGGAATGATTTGTATCTACGTAAGGATTACTGGTACATTGAAAATTATTTCATAACTACAAAAGAATTTTGATTAATTGAGAAAGCAGCATTGCCTAGCATGTCATAAGCATGTGGCTTAGGTATATTATTATTATTACTATTATCTTGCGTAATGCATTCTATATGTAAAATAATTCTATTCTTTACGTACTGAAGAGTACATAATTCTATTTTCTGTGTGATGAAATTATTTTTCTATGTAATGCACATCTCCCAGAGTTACCACATATTTTTCGACATTGTGTCTTTATTGAATTTAGACATTGAATTTTTCAAGACATTGGATACTACGACTATTTTTGACTTATCATCACAAATGTCTTTTGGAATAAAATATAGAAAACAAAACATGTACAGAAAAACATCCTATTTTCAAAGGAATCTAGATTATAGTAATGCTTATATGGCGTTATTCTACAGGATAGCATTGGATTCAACACATGTAAACTGTATAGATTGTATAGCTAGTGAACTCAAATATCACCGTTTTATTGTTGAAATTATGGGTTTTTTAACTGTCTATTTACAGTAATTGCTTGAAAAAGTTTTAAAGAAATATATCATGACATTTGATAATGTTCAACAATTTATAAAGATTTAACTTTACCATGGCAAAACCGTTCATCCGATTTGATCAACAAAGCACATGACAACCAATTAACTGATTCAACAGGAAACTCGAGAGGAATTCTACTTCGCCAAAAGGATTCATGAAGTGTATAAGCAGTACTGTATGAAATGCACGAAGAACATATTAATAACCGCAAAAGATTTTCTGAATATTAGAAACGATAATTTTATTTCATGACGGTTTTTTCCTTTCCATAGAAATGACATTTTTATTATTTTATCAGAGGTAGAAATGTTGTAATAAGTGTATATGCATATGTAATAATAAATATATAATAAATAGTGCTTTAAAGTTTGTTATTTTTCATGGTGTAGTATTTTGGATGGGCAGCAATATATATTAAACATTTTTCTTAGGAAGAAAATTTATATTTTGGCAAATTATATTATTATAAATTTGAAAAAAAGTTAATCTTATGTAACTTAATACTAATATCATTCGTCTTCACAAATAAGTAAATTAGGTATAAAACTTAGTTCGACCCGTTTTTCTAACGGAACACTTAACGCGCATTATTACCAGATGAATCAGGCTGACAACTATTTCATATAAAATAACCAACATTAGTCTTTAATTTTTTAACGTGTGTCATTTCTTTGAAATGGTTAAATCATGTGAAATTTGTTCGAATAAAAAACATTTGCTGAATTTTTAAGTTACTGTTTTAAATGAAAGAGAACTGCAACTGAAGACTGTGGAATACTTGGGGAAGCTTACAGGAAATATGCACCTACGGAAAAAATTTATAAAAATTGATTAAACGATTTAAAGGTGGCGGTTTTCATCAGTCAGCTAAAAAGTGTTATGATCTTTTAAAAGTTTATGAAAGTTATCAACTTCAACTAATATATTTGAACAGAGGATTGAAAGAAAAATAACTAGAATACGAGGAAAGTAAAAAATAGACGTTTTTGCCATGCCAATAAGCAGACACATGTAGCGAAAAAGTCAAATACTGATTAAAATCACTTTGTTGAGAAATCCTACTTCAGCTGACAGACATTGTGTCTTTTGTTTATTATTTATTTCCATCGAATTGCTGACTATTTCTTGAAGAATAAAAAAAATGTTCCGTGTGTTAACTAATATGTTTCGTGGCTTCACTACAAAAGGAGAATCATTCTTTGATGCGAATTTCGTGTTTTGTCAGAGATGGGGAAATCACTATTTAGAGATGGATGATATATTCATTGAGGTTAGTTTAGGTTATTTTTTTTGACATAAATGTCTGTTTTGGAGAAAAATACCGTAAGAATTTAACTTTTATGTATAATGCCTTACATAAATTATTGTTTTTATGCCAAATATTTTACAGAACACAAATGTATCAATATAAAAATAAACTACAGAACATAATTTTATACAAATATCCTTCTTTTTAACTAAGAGTATTTCAGACAAAAATAATTTCTTATTCCTAATTTTTGATAAAAAAGTTACGAATAATGCTATATCTTAAATTAAAATATATCAGTAGGAACCTTAAAAATATTATTTATTATCTAAATGGCTCAAAATGTATTAAATTTAAGTTCTAAATTAAACAAGCATTAAATGACATTAAATAGCATTAGTCAAGCATTAAATGGATCTTTATAATTTAATTACCGGCTGTCATCATTTCGGTTAAAATGCGCATTTCCGCTGTTGAAAGGGTGAAATTCAGGAAATCAGATATGATACTTAAAGCCCTTTAATAATTTTTCATTAATTTCTAGTAATAACTTTTAGAAATGGATGCAATATTACCCATTTCTTATAATACATATATCAAATCGTATTGCAATCGAAATTTTTTAACTTTATATTTTCTCTGATCTTTAAATTTATATTTGCATGACACTTTTAATTATCAAATTAAAACACAATTGTTACTGACAATCATTTTGCAATTTAACATCTTGTAGTGGTTCTGCATATTTAAAATCAACAAGTAAAGAAGAATTATGAATTTATTATGACATCGTGTACACTCGAATCAAGTTCAAACCCATAACAAAGGAAAATTGGTATTACTTCATCCGAAGTTTGAATTCTTGATGCGTTACTAATTTTGAACTAGCAACAAAAGAGGCGGAACTGAGAGATCCTATTCTTCTCGTAGAGACCAACCAAAGGACATTCCAGATTACATATTTATCGTGACCATACTTAAAATTTATACTGAAGCTATCATTTTAAACTGAATTGTTCAAGTAGAGACATCCATTATATTAGTCACAAACCCGTTACATTAACAAAAGTATTGAATTCATACACTTATTTAAAAAGCTAATTAAGTTGATGATACCAGAGTTATTATATTGTAAGATAAAATTATTTTAAATTGATGTACTTTATTTATAATGGGCAATTAAACGAGATGCTAAATATGTATGAAAACACTAATAATAACAAAATTTAATAATCTAATATTAGTTGAAATAGTCTGAACTAAAATCTCTAGAGATATAATAAAACAATATAATAATAGTTAATATTGTTTTTTTTTCAAAAGTTCCTACCAGATAATGGGAACATTAACTATATTTTCCCTGCATTATAAAATCGTTAAAAAGTCAACATCAATAGATTATGCGATAATGGCCATTAGGTTACTAACTTCAACTTCTCCTCATTTAAGGTTAGAGTACTATTTTTATGATATGCAGTTGAGCTGAAATATTATTTTATTTGAATATATTGTGAAATGTACAGGATCAAAAAAGTATATTTACCATGTTAACGTATACTAATATGTAATTTTACATTATTAGTATAATAATAATATTAATAATGCATTTTAAGTACGTTTTTGTGTGCGATAGACCACGATCACAATGAATTAGAATTTAAAGTTTTTTGAAATCATTTCGCTGTACATTTTCATCTAATATAAATAAAGTAGTTAAAAAGAGCAATAAAATGTAGCTGAAATAGAGCAGACTGAAAAATTTAAAAGTTTATGCTTGAGATATCCTCTTAAGTTAATTGCTGTTCAGAATAAAAGTATTACATTAAACATAAACTTTCAAGATAAGCCAAGCAAAGGGAAGTCAAGCATAAACATCTCCATTTATCTATGAATAAAATCATATGTTGGAAGGTCTTTTCAACTGACTTAATTGGGAGATAAAGTTTTCTAAATTGAACTGGAAAAAATGACTGACAATGTAATGGCTCTCGAAATCCTGAACATCATCTTTGGTTGAATCTTATACACTCAAGAGCCAAAACATTATGACCACCTGTCAATAAAGAGTTGGCCCACCTTTGGCGCGCAACACAGCTTCAACCCGCCTTGGCATGGATTAATACCACCACTTAATACCACTCCACCTGATCACGGCCTTCCACGTCATCCAAGCGAATTCATTGCAAAATGAAGTGGTGGTCATAATGTTTTGCTCTTGAATGGCGGTGCCATGGATGTTTGTAGTGGTTCGAATCCATTTTTAAACCGTAGGTCCCGGTCCCATTTGATCGTAGGGCGTTTCGGGAAAATTAAAATTACAATTTCCGCGTCTGTGGCTTATCTTCAAGTTACAAGCGCCCCCTGGGTAATGCAAATGAGTACGTCTGTGCAGCGTTTCCCTTAAGGCATCCAAGACCAGCATTGGGAAGTGTTTGCCAGCTGCATTGGAACGAAAGAAAAAAAAAACATGATGGAGGGTTGGAGACCATAGGAAAGGGATAGAAAGGATCCAGTCAGAAATTGCAAATTATGTGGTACTGTAAATTGTGGTACATTTCTCTCGCTCATTGGCCCATGTCTATAAATAATATAGAATAAATATAAAAAAAATAATCAAAAAATATAATCAATAAATATGTATAAATAAAATATAATCAATAAATTTCTGCTGCAATTGTTTTTTGGTGAAGAAGCAATCAACCCCTTCTTTCAAATTTGGCAGTTCAGGAATAGCAATTTGTATTACAGTAGCCAAACTCGCTGTCGTACAAGGGATGGGCGATATAAATCGAATGCGAATGTATCAGAGTAGAAAGGAAAACTGTCTGCTACAATAAAATTCCAATTTTGGAATTTGCTATTTTTGAAATGATCCTCGTGCATTGATACACTTAAGACAGCAAGTTATTTACTAAAAAATTATTACATTGCTAAATATAAAAATATTTTTAAATTATATAGTGATTAAAAAAAGAGATTTGTCAATTAGAAAATGATTGCAATCGACTTAATTCGCATGTTCATATGATTATTATAGTAATATCAAATATAACAAATACAATACTCTTAAGAATTTTTCTTTTTATCTTTTTCTTGTCTCGTAAAGAATTTCTAATAACCATACTATAATAATAACTAAGAATTATATAAGATTATAATAAATTAACCAGAAATACCTTTTTTTCTTTTTTCTTAAAGAATCTGGCAAAACAAAAATAAACTACATATAGTTACAATTTGTACATTTTTTAAAAATGAACTACAAATACCTACATAAAAATGAACTACAAATATCTATAGAAAGCCTTTTGCAAATTTCAAAGTTCGCTACTAATCTTTTTTGTAATTTTTGTAACTGTAAAAAATTTTGATTTTTTATAGAAACTTATATTTTCTCTAATAAAATAAAAATGTATTAGTCTCATTATTTTATACATTAAATATTAAAATATTTTATGCGTTAAAAATATCAAAGTTATTTTATTTAGGTAATAAAAATATTTTTCATGTTTAACTAGTCAATCCTGAAAGCTATTTTTTTTTTCCTTATAAATTATGGAAAACATGTACTGGGGAAATAATCATTAAAAGTAAATAATTGAAAAATATGCCTTTTAGCAGGAATAAGATTAATTGGTTTTAATATTTATGATATAGAAAGTAATATTTTTATTAACTGAAGTTAGTATTTTAACAATAAATTATCTGAAAACGTACATAAATTTTGTTACGTAAAAATATAAAATTAAAATGTAAGAAAATGTTTTCAAAGTCATCTTTTTCAGAGAAAATGAGAGATATCTGTAAATAAACAATTTTCAACGTTAAATATTGATGTTAAAGATATTTATTTTCAAATTAAATATTTAAATAAAATAAACTAAATTAATAAAATATTTTTAAATTAATATTTTTAAATTAAACATTTATAAATTAAATATGATAGATAAATATATATAGATATATATAGAGAGGGAGATAAATATTTTTAAATTAATTATAAAATAAAAAATTTGTTTAAATATTTAGATTAATACATTTTCTAAATCATTTAAATGTTTAATATCGCTTCCTTGAATAAAATAATCAAAATTACAAACTGGGTTAATCATTTAATAGAATCGCACTGAAAATTTTTATGTACATGCTTATTTGTGAAAAAATGACAATTTTAATGAACAAAACTATTTATTTATTTAAACGAAATAAATAATAAAACAAAATATATATATATATATATATACATAAAACGAAAATATTTTTAAACGAAAATATCTGAATACAAATAATAAAATATATATACAGTAGCGGATGTTGGATTACTTTCAATTTGATAAAATCTCTTTTACCATACAGATAAATAAATCATTGTTGGAGACTGACTTGGGAATCTCCTAGCACTGACCAAGAAAAACACTATAAATTTAATGAACCTCTTCCAAGATATGTATTTATAAGCTATCTTCAATTTAGATACTAATCTAGGGATTTAATCTTTTTCTGATCTCACTAAACTTTAAGCAATAGCTTTGTACAATTTCTTTAAAAATTGGATTTTAATTTAAAATTATCTAAATTTAAATTAATGCGTCTACATGTAACAATTTAAAAGATATAAAATAATGTCTCTAACGAGAATATAATTAAGAACAGTAGAAGAGATTATATCAGTCGTTAAACAAACTGTAGATTTATTTTCAAACACAATTAATTAATTACGATAATGTGATTTTTAAAATAGTTGAACAACTTTTATCCCTGGGTATTATTTTTTTCAGGTAATCCATTTTTTTCATATTTAATAGTGACATTTGAAATAAATTTTAATATTTTCACCCTTACAACGTACATAATAATTATATTCAATAAATGGTAATTTTAAATGCTTGTAAGACATGTATTTTTAAGTTAACTGAATAAAAATCTAAAATATGTAATGAATTCTCAAAAATATCTAATGTTTCTAAATCAGTTTCACATGATCTTCACTTTTCTTTTGATATATTTTCTCAAATTGAATATTAATTTTACAAATATATTATAATAGGTCCATCTTTAAAAACATACTGAATAATATTTTATTCAACATATTAGAAATTTAAATATTCGTGTAATGCATACTGTAAAATATGCAGTACTGTATAATTTAAAAAATACTAAATTCAATATTAAATTCTCCAAATGAGTATATTTATAACATAACTGGAAAGAGAAATTAAAGGCACAAAAGGTGACGTTATCTATTAACTGTGCATTCGATTACTTTCTCATCCAAGCAGATATTGAATTTTCATTTATATTTCATTTATAATACTTTTAATCGACTCTAGTCAAAAATCTTCAAACAATGATTTGGTATGACGATAGCGATTACAGATAAGCTATTGATCAATGCCACTGTTGTCCATGTCGAATATTTTCTTCTAAATTAGTTTAATAGATTTGGAATAATTCCAAGTGTCTAAGTGTATTGATAATAAATTCTCACTAGTCAATATACAATAATAAAAGCAAGAGTTGCTACGATTGATTTTAATAAAGTGATGTAGAATATTCAGCATCTATTGCAATTAATTGGAATATCATGAACACTTATTGGACCTAAAAGTAAACAGATGAAAGATTAAAGTTAACTGAATTCATTATTTATATTTACTGATCAGTTGTATAATTATATTGATTTATTTAATTCAGTCGCATACGTTAAGGGATAAAATGGAATGGTTTTCCAAATGACAGTTATGAACACACACAAATAGAATTCAATAAATTATTGTCATTATTGAACAATAATATTATCTCAAAATTACAGAAGACTCCATGAGGGCTTAATTATTTTCATCAACTAAATTATTTTATAAAATTCAAGGTCACATAGAAAAATGTCTAAGCTTTTATTCTTAATCATCTAAATTATTTGGTGAAAATTATCTTCTAATTGCATTGGATAGTAATTTATTTTTTTATTTTGAAATATTATTAGTATAAAAATAAAAAAAAAATTAGTATAAAAGATATTATATTTATTTACTTACTCAATTAAGAATTTAATCAAATTATCAATTAATTAAAATTTATATAGTAGCGTAATGTTGGGTACTTTCCTTTCATAGAAATCTAACTGACTTGGGAATCTGCTATCGCTGACCTGGAAAAAACTATAAAGTTAATGAACCTCTTCCTAGAGAATTTTGTATAAGATGTCTTCAATTTAGATACTAATATAGAGATTCACCTTTTTTCTGACTTCACTATAGATTACGCACTAGCTTTATATAAGTACTTTAGACATATTTAATAGAAATTGCACTTTAATTTAAAATTATCTGACCTTAAATTAATATGTCTATATTTATTTATGTAATAATTAAAAATACAGTAATGCCTTTACGGAGAATACTGTTAAAAAAGGAAGGGATTTTTGCTAGTTGTTAAACTGACTGTAGATTTATTTTCAAACAAGATTAGTTAATTATGATAACTAATATGTGCTGAAAAATTCATTTTCAATTCTTGCGACTTTTAAAATACGAGTAGTAGAATAACTAATATTTATCATTGCTAAATGCATTATTTATCATAACTAATAATATCATTACATATTTTATCATTGGGTATTATTTTCTTTTCAAGTAATCCCTTTTTTTTCAAATGTAATAGTAACATTTGAAATAATTTTTAATTGTTTCATCCTTACAATGTACATAATAATTATATTAAATAAATTATAACTTTAAATATTTGTAAAATATGCATTTGTAATCCAGGTTAACAGAATAAAAATTAAAACTTTCTAATTAATTCTGAAAATATATAAAAATTCTAAATCGGTTTCATATGATCTCCAGTTTCTAAAACTGAATATTAACTATAAAGATTGTATGTTTTAATGGTTTTATAATGGTTAATATAATAATTGTTCAATGTTATAATGGTTCTCTAATGGTTAATATTATAATGGTACCATCTTTGAAACACACCGAGTGATGTTTCACTCAATTTAATATGAATTTAAATAGTCTTTAAATGCATTATTAAGTAAAATGCATTGTAAAATATAAAAATTAATAATTTCAGACCAAATGTTCTAAAAGAGTTTCTTTAAAATTTATCTGGAAACAGAAATTAAAGCCACAAAAGATGACGTTATCTATTATCTGTGAATTCGATTGCTTTCTCATCCAAGCATATATTTAATTTTCATTTATAGTATATTTAATCGACGCTGGTCAAAATTCTTCAAGACCTAAACAATGATTTGGTATGACGATAACGATTACAGTTAAGATATTGATCACATGTAAATGTTGTCCGCATCGAATATTTTCTTCTAAATTAATTTCATAGATTTGGAATAATTACAAGCGTCTAATGTATTGATTATAAATTCTCAATAGTCAATATACAATAATTGCTATGAATGATTTTTAATGAAGTGATGCTGAATATTCAGCATCTATTGCAATTAATTGAAATATCACTAACATTTCTTGGTTCTGAAAGTAAACTGATTAATGACCAAAAAGTTAACTGAACTCATTATTTATATTTACTGATCAGATGTATAATTATATTGATTTAATTTATTCAGTCGCATTCGTTAAGAGATAAAATGGAAAGGTATCCCAAATGACAATTCGAATCCACACAAATGGAATTTAATTATTGAAAAATAATATTATCTCAAAGTTACAGAAGACCCCCATATTGGCTTAATTATTATAAGCAAATAATTAGCATTAGTCTTTGAACTTCAGTATGTGTTATTTCGTTAAAACACTAAAAACGTAGGAAATTTGTTCCAATAAAAACATTTGCTGGATTTTTACTTTCCTGTTGTAAATGCAAGAAGACTGCAACTGAAGAGTATCGAAGTCTTGAGGAAGCGTACTGGAAATATTCACCAGCTGAAAAGACATGTCAAAAATTAATAAAACGATTCAAAGATATTGTCTGTTATAAGTTGATGAGCATTGTTAATTTTAATTAATGCGTTTGAGACGAGGGTTCAAAGAAAAATAACCAGAATAAGCTGAAAGTTAAGATAATGTTGTTTTTACCATCACAATGCACAACCACATGCAGCAATGAAGACAAATTCTGATTAAATCACTTTATTGGGAAATCCTACCACAGCTGGCAGACAATGTCCAGACATCGTTTCTTCTCTACATTATTTACTTACATCGAATTGTTGGCTATTTTTTTAAGAAGTAGTAAAAAAAAAAATAATAGGATTCATGGGTTAACTACAAAAGATTAATCATTCTTTTGATGCGAAATTCTTTTTTTGTCAGAGAGATGAGAGAAAAAATATCTAGCTTTAGATAAAACATTTATTGTTGCATTAGACATTTTTTTATGAAATAAATGCCTGTCTTGCAGAAAATACTGTATAAATTAACTTTTATGTCTAATGCCTTACATAAATTTTTGTTTTTTTATGTTAAATATATTACAGAACACAAATATTTCATTATAATAAATAAACTACATGATAAAGTAATATAATTTTATCCAAATATCTTTTTTAACTAAGAGCATACCAGCCCTAAATAATTTCACATTCCTAATTTTGATATAAAGATACGGATAATGATACATCTTAAATTAAGATACATCCATAGGAAACTTAAAATTAATATTTATTATTTAAACTGCTCAAAATGTATTAAATTTAATTTCTAATTTAAACAACCATTAAAAGGCATTAAATAGCATCAGTCAACCATTAAATGAGTCTTTATAATTTAATTACTAGCTGTCATTATTTCGGTTAAAATGCACATTTCCGGTGTTGAAAGGGTGCAACTCAGTAAATCAGATATAATACTTAAAGCCCTTTAATAATTTTTCCTTAATTTCAACTAATAACTTTTTTTTTTTTTTTTTTTTTTTAGAAATTAATGAAATATTAGTAATTTCTTATAATACATTAAATATATAAAATCGAATCGTAATCGAAACTTTTTAACTTAATATTTTCTCTAATTTTCAGATTTGTGTTTACATGACACTTATATTATTTAATTAAAAAGTAATTGTTATTGCATTTTTATTATAATTATTTCACAATTTAGGAGATAGTAATGTTTTACATATTTGTATTAAACAGTGAAGAAGTATTCTGAAATAATCATCGTGTTCACTCAAATCAAAGTTCGAACCTATAACAGAAGAAAATTGTAGTTACTTCAATCGAGGTTCGAATACTTGATGCATCATTAATTTGGAACTAACACCGAAAGAGACAGAACTGGGTGAACGTATTCTTCTCTGTACTTCGTGGACAATAGGTACCGGTTTTTTTTTTATTTAGCCCAAAGTTTGTGCAATGTGGCCGTAGAGCAGCAAACCAAATCTTTACATCGAGGAGACTAACAAATAAATGTCCAGACTACATATTAATCATGACCATCCTTGAGAAAGATGCTGAAGTTTTCATTTTTTCCACCATTGATTTTCACCTTTTGAACTGAACTATTCAAGTAGAGTTTGTATACCAGATTTATTATATTATAAGATATAATTATTTTAAATTGATGTACTTTATTTATAATGGGCCATTAAACGTGCATTAAAATATAAATGAAAAACATAAAAAAATAACAAAATTTAATAATATAACATTAGGTAAAATAGCCTGGACTAAAACCTCTAGAGATTATAATAATAGTTACTAAATTATTTTTCAAAATTTCCCTGAAGTTAATGTGAACTTTAACTATATTTTTCCATGCTAAAATCCTTAAAAAGTCAACATTAAAATATTATGCGATAACGGCCATTAGGTTATTTACTTTAGCTTTTCTCAATTTAAGGTTAGTGCACTCATTTTATGATATTAAGTTAAGTTCAAATATTATTTTAATTATTCAATTATTTTAATTATTCAATATATTAGTTCAAATATTATTTTAATTATTAGTTCAAATATTATTTACTATTAATGTAACTTTAGTTACATTAATAGTATACTTTTAACATAATAAATATTTTTTTAATCATGTAAGTTTTACAATATATTCAAGTAAAATAATATTTGAACTTAACATCATAAAATGAGTGCACTAACCTTAAATTGAGAAAAGCTAAAGTAAATAACCTAATGGCCGTTATCGCATAATATTTTAATGTTGACTTTTTAAAGATTTTAGCATGTGGGAAAAAATATAGTTAAAGTTCACATTAACTACAGGGAAATTTTTGAAAAATAATTTAGTAACTATTATTTTACATTTTAAATACGTAATTATCCATTGATAAACCACGATCATAATGAATGAGGATTTTTAAAGTATTTTTGAAATCATTCTGTTATAAAATTCCATGAAATATAAATAAAACACTTAAAAGAGAAGTAAAACTGTACTGTAGAAAAGCGTAATACAAGTTTTAAAAGGTTGTGCTTCAGATATCCTCTGAAGTTTATTATGCTTCAAATAAAAGGATTTCATTAAGAACAAAATAAAAGAACAAAAATAAAATTTCTTAATTATTCCATGAACTCATTCAAGAACTTACTAGGAATAAAGACTATGATACCATGGGTTGAATAATCACGGGCTTAGTGATCACCAAACTTTTGCAGTAAATACCAAAAAATAAATAATTTGATAATTTGAAATAATCATAATTAGAAAAGGGGTTATGCATCGAATAAAATAGAATGAAATGAATGCTTTTTATGAAAAAAAATATATTGTTAATATCTAATTAACAGTATGATTTATTTGTTTAAACTAACGAAACCTATTTGAACACAAATAATTAAAATCTATACAATAGCATAAGTTTGGAATACTTTCATTTTTGGAATACTTTCATTTTGACTTCTTTTAATAAAAATTGCACTTTAATTTACTACGTCTATACACATTAATATAATAACTTAAAAGGCATAAACTAATGTCTTTACCGAGAATCTAATTAAGAACAGTAGAATGGATTATGTTAGTCGTTAAATTAATTGTAGATTTATTTTTTAACCACAATTAGTTAATTAGGATCACTGTGCAGAAAAAAATAATTTCCAATTTTTGTGATTTTTTAAATAATAGAATAACTTTCATCACTGGGCGCTATTTTTTTCATGTAATAAATTATTTTTTCAAATTAATAGTATCATTTCAAATAAAATTTAATAGTTTCACAATTAAGAAGTGCCTAATAATTATATTCAATAAATGATAACTTTTAATGCTTATAAAACGTGTATTTTTAAATCAGATTAACTGAATAAAAATTTAAATTATCCAAAGGTTCTAAATCACTTTCAGATATCTCCAGTTTCTCAAATTTAATATTAATTATAATGGTTCTATAATGGTTAATATTACCGTGATTCTACCTTTAAAACATACCGCATGATATTTTACTCAATTTGATATAAATTAAAATATTTGTTAAATGCCTTATTAAGTAAAACCTACTACAAAATACAAAAATTAATAATTGACCAAATGCTTTAAATGAGTTTCTTTAAAACTTATCTGGAAACAGAAATTAAAGGCACAAAAGGGGACGTTATCTTTTATCTGCGCATTCGATTGCTTTCTCATCCTAGTAGATATTGAATTTTCATTTATGGTTCATTTATAATACTTTTAATCGACGCAAGTCAAAAATCTTCAAGAAACAAACAATGATTTCATAGGATGATAACGATTACTGATAAGCTATTAATCGTATGTCACTGTTTTCCACATCGAATATATTCTTCTAAATTAATTTCATAGATTTGGAATAATTCCAAGTGTCTAAGTGTATTGATTATAAATTCTCAATAGTCAATATACAATAAGAAATGCAAGAGTTGCTATAAATGGTTTTAATGAAATGTAGAATATTCAGCAGCTATTGCAATTAATGGAAATATCACGAACATTTCTTGGTCCTGAAAGTAAACTGATGAATGATGAAAGTTAACTAAACTCATTGTTTATATTTCAGATCAGATGTGTAATTATATTTGATTTAAATATTTAAGTCGCATGCGTTAAGAAATAAAATGGAATGGTATCCCAAATAACAATTCCGAAAAACAACACAAATTGAATTTAATTATTGAAAAATAATATTATCTCAAAATTACAGGAGACCCCATGTTAGCTTAGATATTATACACAAATAATTGACATTAGTCTTTGAACTTCAGTATGTGTAATTTCGTGGAAACGTAAAAAAATGTGTAAAATTTGTTCGAATAAAAACATTTGCTGGATTTTTACTTTCCCGTTGTAAATGAAAGAAAACTGCAACTGAAGAGTATCGAATTCTTGAGGAAGTATACGAGAAATATTCAGCAGGTGAAAAGTCATGTCGAAAATTAATAAAATGATTCAAAGATATGAAGTGTTTAAAGTTGAACATTGTTAATTTTAATTAATGCGTTTGAGGCGAGGGGTCAGAGAAAAATAACCAGAATACAACGAAAGTTAAGATAAAGTGGTTTTTACCATGCCAATGCTCATCCACATGCAGCAAAGAAGACAAATTCTGATTAAGTCACTTTGTTGTGAAATCCAACCCAGCTGGCAGACATTGTCCACACATTGTTTTTTCTCTTCTTTATTTATTTACATAGAATTTTTTTCTGGAAGAAGTAAAAAATATATAACATGATTCTTGCGTTAACTACAAAAGAAGAATCATTCTTTTGATGCGAAATTCGTGTTTTTTCAGAGAGATAGGGAAAACACTATTTAGTGATGGATAATACATTTATTGGTGCATTAGGCATTTTTTTATGAAATAAATGCCTGTTTTGAAGGAAAATAATGTACGAATAAATTTTATTGCAAATACTTTACATAAATTATTTTTTATATTAAATTATTTACAGAACACGAATATATCATTATAACAAATAAACTACTTAAAAAGGTACTATAATTTTGTCATATCTTTCATTTAGCTAAACGCCTACCAGATAAAAATAATTTATTATTCCTAATTTCTGATATAAAGATATGAATAATCATACATTTTAAATTAAAACTTATCCGGAGGAACCTTAAAATTATTATTTATTATCTAAATGGATCAAATTGTATTAAATTTAAGTTCTAAATTAAACAAGCATTAAATGGCATTAAATAGCATTAGTCAGGCATTAAATGGGTCTTCATATTTTAATTACTAACTGTCACAATTTCGGTTAAAATGCGCATTTCCGCTGTTGAAAGGTTGCAATTCAGTAAATCGTATATAATACTTAAATCCCTTTAATAATTTTTCTATATTTTCAACTAATAATTTTTATAAATGGATGTAATATTAGGCATTTTATTTAATACAGTTAAAATATCATAATGTAATCAAAACTTTTTAACTTTTTATTTTCCTGTGATCTTTAGATTTGCGTTTACATGAAACTTTTATTATCAAATTAAAATACAATTTTTACTGTATTTTTTTATGATAATTATTTTACAATTTAACATCTTGTAATGTTTTTACATATTTGAAAGCAACAGT
This sequence comes from Caerostris extrusa, assembly GCA_021605095.1. Taxonomy (NCBI): domain Eukaryota; kingdom Metazoa; phylum Arthropoda; class Arachnida; order Araneae; family Araneidae; genus Caerostris; species Caerostris extrusa. Next base: position 13,178 of record BPLR01008779.1, on the reverse strand, counting down.
AAAGAAGAATTCTGAATTAATTACGGCATCGTGTTCACTCAAATCATGTTCAAACCCATAACAGAAGAAAATTGCAGTTACTTCAATCGAGGTTCGAATACTTGATGCATCATTAATTTGGAACTAGCACCGAAAGAGACAGAACTGGGTGAACGTATTCTTCTCTGTACTTCGTGGACAGTAGGTACCGGTTTTTTTTTTTTTTTATTTAGCCCAAAGTTTGTGCAATGTGGCCGTAGAGCAACAAACCAAATCTTTACATTGATGAGACTAACAAATAAATTTCCAGACTACATATTAATCGTGACTATCCTTGAGAAAGATACTGAAGATTTCATTTCTCCCACCATCAATTTTCACCTTTTGAACTGAACTATTCAAGTAGAGACATCCAAACTACTGTTCAGAAGGCCGTTACATTCCCAAAAGGGCTGAATTCTACACTTATTTAAAAAAGCAAAGAAAGTTTATATACCAGATTTATTATATTATAAGATATAATTATTTGAAATTGATGTACTTTTTACTTATAATGGGCCATTAAACGTGCATTAAAATATAAATGAAAAACATAAAAAATAACAAAATTTAATAATATAACATTAGGTAAAATAGCCTGACTAAAACCTCTAGAGATTATAATAATAGTTAGTAAATTATTTTTCAAAATTTCTCTGAAGATAATGTGAACTTTAACTATATTTTTCCAGCATGCTAAAATCATTAAAAAGTCAACATTAAAATATTATGCGATAATGGCCATTAGGTTATTTACTTTAGCTTTTCTCAATTTAAAGTTAGTGCACTCTTTTTATGATATTAAGTTAAATTCAAATGTTATTTTACTTGAATATATTTTAAAACTTACATGATCAAAAAAAATATTTATTATGTTAAAGTATACTAATAATGCAATTTTAGATATTTTACATTTTAAATACGTAATTATCCATTGATAAACCACGATCATAATAAATGAGGGTTTTTAAAGTATTTTTGAAATCATTCTGTTATAAAATTCCATGAAATATAAATAAAACACTTAAAAGAGAAGTAAAACTGTACTGTAGAAAAGCGAATATAAGTTTTAAAAGGTTGTGTCTTCAGATATCCTCTGAAGTTTATTATGCTTCCAAATAAAAGGATTTCATTAAGGGAAGCCAAGTGGAAACTTCTTCATTCAACTATAAAATGATAAATTAATAGACTGAAAGTGTTATTAGACGTCTTGACTGCCAGACCTTTTGAAATGAACTCGAAAATTGACTGACAATATAATGGCTCCCAAAACCCTGAACAACACCTTTGATTGAATCTTCTATATATATCTTGTTTTAATAATGAAACATAAAATAGACATAATAGAGGCTGCCATTTGCAAACAACAAACCTATTAATATAAACAATATTTTTAGTAACAAAAGTTTCCTGACTTCAAATCTTTACCACTATATTAAAAGCGCCATGACTAATTTTGCTTACAAACAAAATTTTGTTTTTGAGGAATATAAATAAAAGAACAAAATAAAATTTCTTAATGATTCCATGAACTCATCCAAGATCTTACTAGCAATAAAGACTTTGAAACTATGGGTTGAATAATCACGGGCTTAGTGATCACCAAACTTTTGCAGTAAATATAAAAATAATTTGATAATTTGAAATAATCAAAATTAGAAAAGGGTTATGCATTAAATAAAATAGAATGAAATGATAAGATTTTTGAAAATTATAGTTAATATCTTATTAACGGAATGATTCATTTATTTAAACTAGCGAAAAATATAGGAACACAAATAATTAAAATCTATACAATCGCATAAGGTTGGAGTACTTACATTTTGATAAAATCTCCATTGTCAAGGAGATAAATAAATCATTATTGGAGACTAACTTGAGAATCTCCTAGCACTGACCAAGAAAAACACTATAAATTTAATGAACCTCTTCAAAGAGATTTATGTATAAGATCTCTTCAATTTAGATACTAATCTAGGGATTTAGCTATTTTCTCATTCACTATACTTTAAACAATAGTTTTGTATTATTTCTTCAGACTTTTTTCAATAAAAATTGCACTTTAATTTAAAAATTATCTGACTTTAATTTAATACGTCTATACACATTAATATAATAACTTAAAAGGCATAAACTAATGTCTTTACCGAGAATCTAATTAAGAACAGTAGAATGGATTATGTTAGTCGTTAAATTAATTGTAGATTTATTTTTAACCACGATTAGTTAATTATGATCACTGCGCAGAAAAATTCTTTTCCAATTTTTGTGATTTTTAAAATAATAGAATAGTTTTTATCACTGGGTGTTATTTTTTTTCCATGTAATAAATAATTTTTTTCAATTTAATAGTAACATTTCAAATAAAATTTAATAGTTTCATAATTACAAAGTACCTAATATATTCAATAAATGATAACTTTAAATGCTTATAAAACATGTATTTTTAAAATATCTAATGAATTCAGAAATTATCTAATGGTTCTGAATTAGCTTCAGATATCTACAGTTTATCAAATTTAATATTAACTCTAATGGTTATATAATGGTTAATATTACAGTGATTCCACCTTTAAAACATACCGCATGATATTTTACTCAATTTGATATGAATTTAAATATTCGTTAAATGCCTTATTAAGTAAAACATACTACAAAATAAAAAAAATTAATAATTGACCAAATGTTCCAAATGAGTTTTTTAAAACTTATCTGGAAACAGAAATTAAAGGCACAAAGGTTGACGTTATTTATTATTTGTGTATTCGATTGCTTTCTCATCCAAGAAAATATTGAATTTTCATTTATAGTTCATTTATAATACTTTTAATCGACGCTAGTCAAAAATCTTCAAAGCCCAAACAATGATTTCATAGGACGATAACGATTACTGATAAGCTATTGATTGTATATCACTGTTGTCCACATTGAATATTTTCTTTTCAAATTAATTTCGCAGATTTGGAATAATTCCAAGTGTCCAAATGTATTGATTATAAATTCTCAGTTGTCATATACAATAAGAAATGCAAGAGTTGCTATAAATGACTTTAATGAAGTGATGTAGAATATTCAGCAGTTATTGCAATTAATTGAAATATCATAAACAATCCTTGGATCTTAAAGTAAACTGATGAATGAGGAAAGTTAACTGAACTCATTATTTATATTTTGCTGATTAGATGTATAATTATATTGATTTAATTTATTTCAGTCGATAACGTTAATATATAAAATGGAGTGGTATCCTAAATGACAATTCCGAAACAACACAATGGGAATTTAATAATTGAACAATAATATTATCTCAAAATTACAGATGACCCCATGTTGGCTTATTTATTATAAGCAAATAATTAGCATTAGTCTTTGAACTTCAGCATGTGTTATTTCGTTGAAAAACGAAATTATTGTTATTAAATTGTGTTATTTCGTGAAAAACGAATTCGTGAAATTTGTTCGAATCATTCTTTTGATGCGAAATTCGTGGTCAGAGAGATGGGGAAAACAATGTCTAGCGGTGGATAATACATTTATTGATGCATTAAACAATTTGTTTTATGAAATAAATGCCTATTTTGAAGAAAATACTGTACGAATTAAATAGAAATATAGCATTATAATAAATAAACTACATAGCAAAGTAATATAATTTTATTCAAATATATTTATTTTAGTTAAGTGCATACCAGACCAAAATAATTTCTCATTCCTAATTTTTGATATAAAGATACGAATTAAGATACATTTAAATTACAGCATATCCATAGGAACCTGAAAATTAATATTTATTACCTAAATGGCTCAAAATGGATTAAATTTAAGTTCTAAATTAAACAAGCATTAAATGGCATTAAATAGTATCCGCTAAGCATTAAATGGGTCTTTATAATTTAATTACTAGCTGTCATAAATTCAGTTAAAATGCAAAATTCCGCTGTTGAAAGGGGGTGCAATTCAATAAATCAGATATAAAACTTAAATCCCATTAATAATTTTGCTTTAATTTCAACTAAAAACCTTTAGAAATTAATGCAATATCAACCATGTCTTATAATACATTAACTATATCAAATTCTTATAAAAAAAAAGAAAAAAAAAAAAATATGAAAATATTATAAAACATTATTAACTTTATATTTTCATTAGATCTTTAGATGTTTGTTTACATTAAACTTTTATTTTTTAATTGTTACCGAATTTTTATGATAATTATTTCGCAATTTAGCAGATTGTAATGTTGTTACATATTTGAAAACAACAGTAAAGAAGAATTAACTATGACATCTTGTTCACTTAAATCAAGTGAAATACCATAAACAGAAGAAAATTGTAGTAATTTCAATCGAGGTTCGACTTCTTCATGCGTCACTAATTTGTAACTAGCTCCGAAAGAGACAGAACTGGGAGAACGTATTCTTATCTCTACCTCGTGAACTGAAGGTCCTGGTCTAATTAGCACAAAGTTTGCCCAAAGTGGCCGTAGAGCAACAAACCAAACCAAATCTCAACATGGAGAGGGCTAACGAAGGAATTTCCAGACCACATATTTATTATGACCATCCTTGAGAAAGATATTAAAGATTGATTTCGGTATCAATTTTCGCATTTTGAACTGAACGGTTCAAGTTGAGACATTAAACCTACTATTCAAAAGGCCGTTACTTTCCCAAATGTGTTGAATTAATATACTTATTTAAAATCTAAGGAAAATGATGTCAAAATCTATATAAATCTGTATAAATCTTTATTTATAATGTACAATTAAACGAACTATTAAATATATATGAAGAATACAAAGAATAAAATAATTTAATAATCTATTTAAAATGGTCTGGACGAAAATCTCTAGAGATTATAATAATAGCTAGTTTTTTCCCCAAATTTTCCTTCCAGATAATGGAAACATTAACTGTATTTTTCCTGCATGCTAAATCCTTAGAAAATCAACATCACAAGATTATGCGATAGTGGCCATTAGGTTACTTAATTCAGCTTTTCCTAATTTAAGCATTTTTTAAATAATTTTAAACACTATTTTTTATGATAGGAAGTTAAGTTCAAATGTTATTTTACTTTAGTGTATTGTAAAAATAATATTTATCATGTTAAGGTATACTAATAATGTATTTTTAGATATTTTACATCTTGAGTACTTAATTATCAAGTGATAGACTACACTCAAAATAAATGATGATTTTTAGCCATCTTTTCTGAGAAAACGAGAGATATCTGTAGATAAACAATTTTCAAATTGAACATATTTATGCTAAAAAGTATTTATAAATACTTTTAAAAGTAAATATGAATTAAAAAAATTATTTGATTAAACATTTAATTTTTTTTTTAAATATTTTTCCTTAAAATCATTTAAACCGTTTGGCATAGATTTCTAGAATGAAAAAATCAAAATTAAAAATTGGTTGAAGAAAATCGAATTGAATTTTTGAATGTGAATGCTTTTTTATGAAATATTATATCTAATATCTTATTATCAAAATGATTTATTTATTTAAACAAACGAAAAATGTTTGAATACAAATAATTAAAATATATACAGTAGCCTAATGTGGGAGTACTTTCAGTTTGATACAATCTCGATTGCCATGGAGCTAAATAAATCATTGTTGGAGACTGACTTGGGAATCACCTAGCACTGACCAAGAAATCTCCTAGCACTGACTATAAATTTAATGAACCTCTTCCAAGAGAATTATGCATAAGGCCTCTTCAATTTAGAAACTGATATAGGGATTTAGACTTTTTCAGATTCACCATACTTTGTGCAATTTCTTTAGACTTGTTTAATAAAAAGTATACTTTCATTTAAAGTTATCTGACTTTAAATTACTACGTTTATATACATTTGTGCAATAATTTAAAAGATACAAAATAACGTCTTTAACGAGAATCTAATTAAGAACAGTAGAAGGGATTATATTAGTCGTTAAAATAACAGTAGATTTACTTTCAAACATGATTAGTTAATTCTGATAACGTGCTGAAAAAATTCGTTTTCGATTCTTAATTTTTAAAGTAATAGAATAACTTTTATCACCGGCTCTAATTTTCTTTTTAGTGTTCCATTTTTTAAAAATTTAATAGTAACATTTGAAATAATTTTTAATTGTTTCATACTTACAATGCACATAATAATTATATTAAATAAATGATAACTTTAAATAGTTGTAAAATTTGCATTTTTAAGTAAGGCTATCAGAATAAATATAATGGCCCTAAATCAGTTTCACGTGATCTCCAGTTTCACAAAATTGAATATTAACTATAATGGTTCTATGTTAAAATGGTTTTATAATGGTTAATATAATAATGGTTCTGCAATGGTTCCATCTTTAAAACGCGCCGGATGACGTTTTTACTAAAATTATTATAAATTTAAATAGTCAGTAAATGCATTATTAAGTATTATAAAATATAGAAATTAAATTCAGGCCAATTGCTCTGAATGAGTTTCTTTAAAACTTATCTGGAAACAGAAATTAAATGCACAAAAGGTGACGTTATCTATTAACTGTATATTCGATTGCTTTCTCCTCCAAGCAGTTATTGAATTTTCATTTATGGTTCATTTATAATCATTTTAATCGACGGTAGTCAAAAATTTCAAAGACACTAACAACGATTCGATATGACGATAACGATTTGAGATAAGCTATTGATCCTATGTCACTCTTGCCCACATCGAATATTTTCTTCAAAATTAATTTCATTAGATTTGCAATAATTGCAAGTGTCTAAGTGTATTGATTATAAATTATCAATAATCAATATACAATGAAAAACAATAGTTGCTGTGAAAGATTTTAATGAAGTGATGTAGAATATACAGCATCTATTGCAATTAATTGGAATATCATGAACATTTTTTGGCCCTGAAAGTAAACTGTTGGATGATGAAAATTAACTAAACTCATTATTTATATTTACTGATCAGATGTATAATTATATTGATTTAATTATTTCAGTCACATACGTTACGAAATAAAATGGATTGGTATCCCAAATGACAATTTCGAAACCACACAAATGGAATTTTATAAATATTTGTCATTATTGAACAATAATATTATCTCAAAATTACAGAAGACCCCATGTTGGCTTAATAAGCAAATATTTATAATTAGTCTTTGACCTTCAGTATGTCTTATTTCGTTGAAACGTGAAAAACGTGTAAAATTTGTTCGAATAAAAACATTTGTGGGATTTTTACTTTTCCGTTGTAAATACAAGAACTCTGCAACTGAAGATAATCGAATTCTTGAGAAAGTAAACGGGAAATATTCAGCAGCTGAAAACATGTCAAAAATTAATAAAACAATTCAAATATAGGAACTGCTAATTGTTGATGGACATTGTTAATTTTAATTAATGCGTTTGAGGTGAGGATTCAAAGAATAATAACCAGAATACGGCTAAAGTTAAGACAAAAGCCGTTTTTACCATGATAATGCGCAGCCACATGCAGAAAAAGAAGTCAAATTCTGATTGAAATCACTTTTGAGAAAATCACTTTGTTGAGAAATCTAACCCCAGCTGGCAGACATTGTCCAGACATCGTTTCTTCTGTTTATTATTTATTTCTATCGAATTGTTGACTATTTTTGGAAGAAGTAAAAAATAACATGATTCGTAGGTTAACTACAAAAGAAGAATCGTTCTTTTGATGCGAAATTCGTGTTTTGTCAGAGAGATGGGGAAAACAATATATAACGATGGATAAAACATTTATTGATGCGTTAGCCATTTTTTTTTAAAATAAATGTCTGTTTTGGAGAAAAACATTGTACGGATTAACTTTAATGTCTAATGTCTTACATATAATGGTATTTTTTATGTTAAATATTTCACAGAACACAAATTTATAATTATAACCAATAAACTACATAAAAGAGTACTACATTTTATCCAGAATATTTTTCTTTTAACTTAGAGCATAGCAGACAAAAATAATTTCTCATTCCTAATTTTTGATATAAAGATACGAATAATGATACATCTTAAATTAAGATACAACCATAGGAAACTTAAAATTACTATTTATCATCTAAATGGCTCAAAATGTATTAAATTTAAGTTCTAAATTAAACAAGCATTAAGTGGCATTAAATAGCATCAGTCAAGCATTAAATGGGTCTTTACAATTTAATTACTAGTGGTCATAATTTCGGTTAAAATCCATGTCCACGGTTGAAAGTGTGCGATTCAGTAAATCAGATAAAATACTAAAATATCTTTAATAATTTTTTTTTATAATTTCAACTAATAACTTTCAGAAATTGATGCAATGTTAGCCATTTCTTTTAATACAATAAAAATATCAAATGGAATCGTAATTGAAATTTTTAATTTGATATTTCCTGTGATCTTTAGATTTGTGTTTGCATGAGACTTTTATTACTTAAATAAAACACAATTGCTACTGCATTTTTTTATGATAATTATTTCGCAATTTAGCAGCTTGTATTATTTTTATAAATTTGAAATCAAAAGAAGAATTATGAATGAATTATGACATCGTGAACACTCGAATAAAGTTAAATCTATAGCAGAAAAAATTGTAATTATTTCAATAGAGGTTGGACTTCTTGTGTCGTTGTTAATTTGGAACTAGCGCAGAAAGAAATGGAACCGGTGGACTGAAAGTTCATAGGCTAACACATAGATGGCTCTACTAGTATTAAATCCATATGTTTTTTAGTTAGCCTTAAGCTTCAAAAGACACGTATAAATTTGACAGCTGTTGCGTTATTGGTATGTGGGCTATAGCATTTTTAGTGTTCATCACGTGTAGTCCACTCGGCTGACTGTCGATTGGACTCCGGTGTGAAATGATGGAGCCATGTTTCCTCCATTGTCACATATCGACGCAAAATTCGGATTTATTACGATTGAACAGCTCAAACACTGCTTAGAATCATCATTTCGTTGTTGTTTTTAGTCGATTGTGAGCTCTGCGCGGCATCCACTTTGAACGGAGCTTTCAAATTTCCAAATATTCATTCACGATATGTCCAACACGTTCCTTTGATATCTTTAGGGTCTCAGCTATCTCAGTCAACTTCACTTTATGGTTATCAGAAATTATTTTGTGGACTTTTTTGATGTTTTCGTCGGTAACAGCCACTTTGGGGCGTCCACTGCGTGCAATGTCTTCGGTGCTCATTTCGCCTCGTTTAAATTTAGCAAACCACTTCTCTACTGTTGATATTCCTGGTGCAATGTCCGAATAATGTTTATCAAGCCAAGCCTTGGCCGAAATTCCTTTTTTTTATCCATTTTTTCAAACCAACAAAAGTTGCTTCACTAAAAAAATGTTATAACTCACATACCAATAACGCAACTGCTGTCAAATTTATACACTTGTCTTTTGAAGGTTAAGGCTAACTATCTATGAGTCAGCCTACGAACATGTCAGCCCAACTGTTATTCTTTTCAGCTCGTGGACTGTAGGTCTCTGCATAATTAGCCTACAGTTTTAATCATTTAAATAACAGTAGATAGACCAATCAATCCAAATTATTATTATTTTTAAATTCAGCCAACGATTTGGACCTGATTTATCGCGACCATCCTTGAGAAGATACATAACAGATTCGCCGTTATCATTTTTCGCCTTGAACTGAACCTGTTTAAATATATGTCCAGCATAGTAGGATCAAAAACCCCCCAAAACTACACCATCTGAAAGAATCCAAGAAAATTGATGATACCAGAGTTAAAATTATTTTTAACAGGTGATGTACATTATTTATAATGACAATTAAATGGCATTACAATGTATTTAAAAACACTAAGAATAACATAATTCTAATATTGATATTAAAATATTCTTGACTAAAATCATAGAGATTATAACAATATGGTGGAATTTTCCAAAATCTTTCCAGTAATGAGAACATTAACTATATAACATAACAATACATAACTATACATAACATATATACATAACTATACATAACATATATACATAACTATACATAACTTATATACATAACTATACATAACTTATATACATAACTATACATAACATATATACATAACTATAACATACCATATATACATAACTATACATAACATATACATAACTATAACATACCATATATACATAACTATACATAACATATACATAACTATATTTTTCCTGTATACTAAAATCATTAAAAAGTCAACAGCACAAGACTATGCGATAATGGTCATTAGGCATTTATTTCAGCTTTTCCTAAATTAAGGTTTGTGCACTATTTTTATGATATGAGGTTAAGTTTAAAAAATTTTTTTACTTGAATATAGTGTAAAATTTGCATAATCAAAATTAATATTTAACATGTTAACGTATACTAATATTGTAATTTAGGTATTTTACATTTTAAGTACTTAATTATCAATGATAGACCACGATCCTAAAGACTTAAACTTTTTAAAGCATTTTTGAAATTATTTTGCTATAAAATTTCATCTAATATAAAGAGAATAGTTAAAACAGCAATAAAACGCAGCTGTCAAAGAGCGGAATTAAAATTTAAAAGTTTCTGTTTGAGTTATCCTGCTATGTTTATTGCGGTTCCGCTAAAAGGATTCCATCAAGTGAAGTCAAAGAGAAAAATTCTATATTTGTTAAATTCAGCGGCTGGAAAGTCTTATCACATGTCTTAACTGCGATCTGAGAGTCTTCTAAATTGAATTGGAAAAATGACTGACAATGAAATGGCTTTCCTTTTGTTGTATCTGCCTTCAACTCCTACTTTAATAAAGAAAACACCAAATTCAGATAATGGAGACTGCCAATTGCAAACGACAACAACATATTAATACAAGCAATAATTTTAGTAATAAATATACTTGATTTCAATCTTCTCCCGCTATGTAAAACGCGCAATGACTCCTTTCATGACTCATTGACAATTACAAACAAAAGAGTTTGTTCTGTTCTTTTAATAAAAATCAATGAAAGAATAAAATAAAAGTTCTTAACTATTTCATGGTTCATACGAGATCTATTTTCCATGTAATTACCATCAGTAAAACTTTTGATATGATGGATAAAGATAATCACGGGTATAGTAATTACCTGTCATTTCATACCATTCTAATTCATTGCTGACAAAATGCTTTACAGAAAGAAAACATAGAAGTCTTAAGTGGGAGGTTGGAGATCTCAGGGAAGATGATAAAAATGATTCAGTCAAGAATTTCAAATTATTTGGTATTGTAAATTGCTGTAAATTTCTCCAGTTCATTATCTCATATCTATAAATGATACAGAATGGTCAATGAATTTCTGTGACAATTTTTTTTTTACCCTGAAAAGTACATAAATTATGTTACGTAAAGTAATAGGATTAAAATGACTGGAAAGGTTTTTAAAAAGTGATCTTTAGAAAAAAAAAATGTGATATATCTGCAGATAAACAATTTTCAAATGTTTTATTTATGTTAAAGATTATTTATAAATACTTTTAAGAGTAAATATGATTAAAAAACAATTTTAAATTAAATACTTAGATTAATGTTTTTCTTAAATACTGAGATTAATGTTTTTCTTAAATACTGAGATTATTGTTTTCCTTAAATGCGGAATTAATGTTTTTCTTAAATACTGAGATTAATGTTTGTTCTTAAATATTTTTAAAATGTTTGGTATCGCTCTTGAATAAATATAATCAAAATTAGAAACTGGGTTAATCATTTAATTGAATCACTTTGGAAATTTTAATGTAAATACCATAAATGTTTTATGAAAAATGATAATTAATTTTTATTATCAAAAATTTATTTATTCGGGTAAACTAACGAAAAATATTTGAACACAATTACATTAAAATATACACAGTAACATTATGTTGGAGTACTTTCATTTTGATACAATCTCGTTTACTTGAAGAAAATAAACTTCTTGTTCCTTATATACCCCTTCTTACACTGACTTGGACGTCTACGTATCTGGTGGTTTCCCGCAATTTGCATATTCTAAGATGAAACACTTCAAGAGTTCAATTTCTGTGCAAAGATCTCTTAATTTATGATACTAATCTAGGGATTTAATTTTTTCTGATTTCACTATTTGAACACAAATTTAAAATCTACACAGTAACGTTAGCTTTTTTGAACAATTTCTCTAAAAAAGACTTACATTTTAATTTAAAAGTATGCAAAATTTAAAATCTAGGGATTTAATCGTCTACATGGAATAATTTAAAAGATATAAAATAATGTCTTTACCGAGAATCTAATTAAGAACAGTAGAAGGAATTATGTCAGTCGTTAAACTAACCGTAGATTTATTTTCAAATAAGATTAGTTAATTATGATAATGTTTGATAGCTTTATCACTGACTATTTTTGTTTTCCCGTAATCCATTTTTTTTTTTCAAATTTAATAGTAACATTTGAAATAACTTTTAAAGGTTTCTCATCCTTACAACGTACCTAATAATATTATTCAATAAATAATAACTTTAAATATTTGTAAAATTGCATTTTTAAGCCAGGTTAACAGAATAAAAATTAAAGATATCTAATAAATTTAGAAAATGTATAATGGTTCTAAATCAGTTTCACATGATCTCCAGTTTCTCAAATTGAATATTAACTATAATGTTCTATGTTATAATGGTTCTGTAATGGTTAATATTAAATGGATCCATCTTTAAAACATACCAAATGATGGTTTTACTAAATATAATTTTTAAATTGCCATTAAACGCATTATTAAGTGTAATGTATTATAAAATATAAAAATTAAAAATTCACATAAAATCATCTAAACGAGGTTCCTTATATCTTATCTGGAAACAGAAATTAAAGGAACAAAAGGTGATGTTATCTATTATCAGTGTATTCGATTGCTTTCTCATCCAAGCAGATATTGAATTTTCATTTTATGGTTCATTTATAATACTGTTAATCGACGCTAGTCAAAAAAGGCACAAACAATGATTTGATATGACGATAACGGTTACAGATATTTATCATACGCCACGATTTTCACATCGAATATTTTCTTCTACATTAATTTCATATATTTGGAATAATTCGAAGTGTCTAAGTGTATTGATTGTAATTTCTCAATAGTCGATATATACTATAAGAAACTAAGGTTTCTACGAATGATTTTAATGAAGTGATGTAGAATATTCAGC